>NQII01007638.1:7481-59178 GCA_002778355.1 Clitarchus hookeri
TAAGCATTTAGTTAAGATCAAATTTATTTTTTACACCATATAATTTAAATAAATGAGTATCGTAGAAGATATCACAGGTTTTCCTATTATATCTGGGCAAAACCGGGCAGTTCTGCTGGTGGTGAAATAAAAACGGAAAACAGTTTAAGTCAGGTGGACTGCATCTGCTTCTTCTTTCATTCGAAAAAGATCTACTACTGTAGTAAATAAATCGTCAAGATACCTGTCAGTTACAAAGCGTTCTGGGAGTTGGTGGAGCCCGACACACGAGTGCAGGCGAAGGGCTCTATAAATAACAACATGCCCAGAGACGGATGGCGCGGCAGCAGCTCTGGTTCCAAAACAGCTACAAGGGAAATACAAATCACGCAAGTTCGTCGGGGAAAAAAAACGCCAAGTGGAGGATCTGCAAGCACAAGTTAAGGGTGCTCGTTCGTTGCTAACCGAACATATTACGGAATCAACCTTCACCGACAGAATGGTTTGTTCCAGTCAGCGAAATATTTTCTTGAGTAAACGAAACTTGAAAAGCAACAAAATTAATTTTGTTCATAAAAAAAAAATACACCCTCGAATAAACAAAAACCTCTGCGTTGCGCAAAAAAAAATTAGACTGTCATAAAAATATTTAGTTGATTCAACGGTATATACTTGTTTGGCACCACCCATTTGACTGCCTTCGTTAAAAAAATACAGCTTGAGAGTTAGCTTGACATTTTTGTGACTGTTAGGATAGTTACGGTGTTTGATCGTGCATTTGTTGATGGTTACTAACGGTATAAACATCGTAATAAAACAAGTTCAACAGGAAACTGAAAAGTAAAGCTGTAAACCCTGAATTATTTATTTGCGCCCGTTGTTCAGTATTTAAAAAGTATGTATTCAAAAAACATTCCGATTTCATTAGTAATCACTTAGGCCGATGTTGCCAAGGCGTAGCGCTCAGCGTTCAGACTTTATATATTAACCGAAACTGTATAGTGGCACCAACCAAATCTTACGGCTTGGGGTATCCAAATAAGAACAACAGAATAATTTTGTTTCAACAACAAAAAACCTTATTGCTCCTATAGGAACAATTGATTTGGTTGCGCCACACAAAATTTGTTTGATTCAACAAAACCTCTTTCTCAGTGTTCGCCAAATACTTTTAACCCACTCCAACCCGGTGTACAGAATTGTGTACGTAAGGCACAGGGGAGGTTATTTTCGGCTGGTGCAGTATACTGCGAGGCTCTGCTCAGTGATCTTTCCTCTGAGTAACTGATGTGTAAACCACGCTACTCTTCAGGGTCATACGTGGTTCATGTTACTACAGTCGAACACAACGCCTACAGCTCATTCGTCGTGATGATAAAACAAGTACTGTGTCGGCTNTGGTTCATGTTACTACAGTCGAACACAACGCCTACAGCTCATTCGTCGTGATGATAAAACAAGTACTGTGTCGGCTTAAGTACAGCAAACGTAGAAATATTTCTTACTTGCAACACAAGAAACGATTAATTTGAAGTTGGTTTGCTACAGCAAACGCAAGCAGTCTTGTCTGCAGTGAACCGGGAGAAGTAGCTCCACACGCCTTTATCCTTTCAGACACGCTACTTTTTTTTTAATGTTTTCAAATGTTGCAATTAAGAAATATTTTTATGTATGCTGCACTTACGCGATAATTGATACGGACCATGTAACAGGTTTTTAAGGCCCGAAGGCCAGCGCACCCTCCAAACCTCCCGCACTGTAACTGTACTCCGAAGAGTAAAACNTAAGGCCCGAAGGCCAGCGCACCCTCCAAACCTCCCGCACTGTAACTGTACTCCGAAGAGTAAAACAGTGCGCTGGACCTTTTCTGTCCATTTCTTTTGGGCCATACACTTTCTATATGCCTGTACACGGTATTTGCCGGTTTTCTCTTTAAAAACCTGTCCTCCTCGCCAATCAGGGATTCTCCGGTTTACTTGTATGATAAACCTTTACCTGAGTACCCCATGGGTCATCAGAAATTTGCTGGTACCATTTATCAAATTCCTCTAATCGTTTACCAATTAGAGTTACAAATTTATTCCATAACTTATGGAGATCTTTATTTATCATTACATCTTCAGATCTCCAGTGAATGCCCTTTAGTTGAGTTTGTTCCTCAAGCCAAGCTCTCATGCCTTCTGTCTTGAGACAGTAACTTGCTCGGCTCTCACGACCTCGCAGTCGCCGATACGTTAAGCCCTACATTCCTACCAACAACGCGGTTCAGGAATAAATTCCCCACCTCGAAGACCACGGGGAACTGAGCCTTGTAGTATACAGTACCGGCCAAATAACAATCATAATGTGCAACCTGTATAGGATCGTGGACGCTCGGACTGAATAGGAAAATGCGATTTTAACTGCAACGGTTAAATAAGTGACCCTTAAGTGGTTTATTTTTTACGGTTTCGGAACACTCGGAGACAGCGATACTTAATGAAGTAAATGCGAAGGAATTCAACTATGAATCCCATTCTCAATATTCAGTTTCACTTCTTATTAAAAAAAAAAAAAAAACTAGGTACATACACATATGTCTGTTCTCGCAAGACTGCTGAACATGAAAAAAAAATTCAATTGTAAGACTTTCCCTACACGTTTTTTTTTTTGCGGGTTACGCGAGGGCTACTGCATATTTTATTATATACTATGCTGTACATATTTTTACAGAACCTATTACTTGATTTACCTACCTACGTATGATTTAAACACTGCACTATACAAGATTACAAAACTCAAGAATATCCGGAACTCCCCGCACACATTTTGTGCAATGATTCGTTAAGGAAAATGAAATATACACCCCACGAAAAAATTGGAATATTGTGGGTATGGCAGTTTGGGTGGTAGGAGTTATGTAGTTCTCTTATGTGATCAACAGAGAGCGAACGAACGCATTGAACATGCCTGGGACAAGCTGAAAACAGCAATTGATAATCGTCCACAACCTCCAGAAACACTTCCATATCTCATAAGAGCTGCCCAGATGGAATGGGACCTTCGTCCGGAAGATGACATCAACACATTGATTACAAGCATGCCACGGCGTGTTAGGGACCCGCACAATGCACATGGAGGCCATAAACGGTACTAAGCTGCAGAGGGAAGAAAGAAACCCTCCCTAGTCAGAGACACCATTAAGTTAAATTTGTTGTTCTTTCGTGTTTATTTGTCTNCGAGGGCTACTGCATATTTTATTATATACTATGCTGTACATATTTTTACAGAACCTATTACTTGATTTACCTACCCACGTATGATTTAAACACTGCACTATACAAGATTACAAAACTCAAGATTATCCGGAACTCCCCGCACACATTTTGTGCAATGATTCGTTAAGGAAAATGAAATATACACCCCACGAAAAAATTGGAATATTGTGGGTATGGCAGTTTGGGTAGTAGGAGTTATGTAGTTCTCTTATGTGATCAACAGAGAGCGAACGAACGCATTGAACATGCCTGGGACAAGCTGAAAACAGCAATTGATAATCGTCCACAACCTCCAGAAACACTTCCATATCTCATAAGAGCTGCCCAGATGGAATGGGACCTTCGTCCGGAAGATGACATCAACACATTGATTACAAGCATGCCAAGGCGTGTTAGGGACCCGTACAATGCACATGGAGGCCATAAACGGTACTAAGCTGCAGAGGGAAGACAGAAACCCTCCCTAGTCAGACACACCGTTAAGTTAAATTTGTTGTTCTTTCGTGTTTATTTGTCTGTGATATTGGAAAACTGTTTTTTTTTGTTAGAAACACTTTGAATTACACGTTTTGTATCGGTACCGTTGGTAACTTCTAATTGCTATGCTTTCTTTTATGTATATTCCATAATTTTTTTTGCATTCTGTATATGTATATTCCAAACTTTTTGTGAGGTATATATATAATATATATATACATACATGATGAGGTACCTAAGGCAGGCTACCTGAATAACACTGCCAATTTCAGTGGTAGAAGAAAATATTACAGACAAAAGTTCCTTGGGTCCAAGGCGCTAATAACTTGATGGTTATAATTTCCCCGTACGTGGGAGGGTAACGAATACACAAAGGTCAACTTCGTTAATTTAAATTCATTAACACCCCTCGACAGTGCGTATGAATATGTAATAAATACGATGACATTTGCCGGTCGTTGGACAGGTCGGTCTTGAAACACGAAATGGCCTGCACGTTCCCCAGACTTAACGCCTATGGACTTTTATCTGTGGGGGAACATTCAAGCGGCAGATCTACAAAGACCCACCGACGACTCCCAAAGACACGAAAGGCCGTATAACACGAGCTTGTTCCGCGATACGTCCAGATGAAATTCGACGTGCGGTAATGCCCGCTCAGAATCGCTTTACAGTATGTATCTATGCACAAGGTCACCAATTTGAACACCTGATAACATAATAAAACAACAAAGGAATGGCAGTCTGAGGCTGGCGTTTGTTTAAACAAACGTCAGCTACAAGACGGCGCTACGTCAGTCCATTGTTCAGTGCGGCAGCGCAGTTTGCTTCGTCATTGACCTTCAGCGATCTTGGAATGACCGGCAAATGTCATCGTATTTGTTACGTCTTCACACGCACTGTCGAGGGGTGTTAGTAGACATTATCATCCCATTTAAATTAACGAAGTTGACCTTTGTATCTTCGTTACCCTTTCACGTACGGGGAAATTAGCACTCTCAGGTTATTAGCACCTTGGACCCAAGCCACTTTTTTTCTAAAACATTTTCTTTTACTACTGAAATTGGCGATGTTATTCAGAGGTGGCCTGCCTTAAGTACCTCACCCGGTGTTTGTATATATATATACACACACACACACGACCTATGACTCAACGTGGGAGAGACCCAACAAAATAGGAAATTAAAATTCGTTATTAGTAATATGTCAGAAACTACCATATTTTCTCGAGGACCGTTCATTTCAAAGTGTTACAAAAATGCAAGTTTTGTTGCTTTGTGTGTGCATGATTATTACGTCATGACAATCGAAAAACATGCACTTTTGTTGGTTAATAACATGGCACCCCCTAACTTACTAATAACGGGCAATGCAGTCAGTGACCCATCAAATAATGGCAGATGGCAGATATCAAATGAGGCCAACACTATTCACGAAGTTGTTACTTCATCTCACGCATTTTCTGACGTTTTGCAAATAACTAATTTTAATTACGAAATTTCAAGGGTGGGTATGTCTCTTCTTTATTGCCAATTTCCAAGGGTGTGTATGTCTCTCCCAAATTAATCGCGTTAGGTTATAGATCGTATTATGTTATCTACCCCATTTTTTCGTAACGAATCATCTCACCTGGAGTTAAGGATAAATCTGTATACAGGATGATTCTAAAATCATGGGACAAACATCGAGGGGTGGTAGAGCTCACTAAAACAAACAATTATTGTGTACGAATATATGGGCGGGAGTGACGCGTTGAGGCACAAACACAAAAATAACACATGAAATGCAACACATTGTTTATTTACAACGTCGCCGCTAAATGCCTTTTTACATCAATGTTTATAATAATTGCTTAAAATTGCTACCACTGACAGTAATGCAAGCTTGGTAGCGTCGGTGGAGTGATTGGCGAACAGATTCAAATACGCCAGGTATTTCACGCACGCCACCATTGTCAGCCAATCACGCCATATGTAGAGGTCGCCAAGCATGCGTGACTGTTGGTGGATGCATTTCCAGCAACTGTTTTAACATTTTCTGTACGGAATCACTCGTTAAGTATGCTGCTAATGAACATTTTATGTTTCCGTTAATGTGTTATGTTTTTGTGTTTGTGCCTCAACGCGTCACTTCCGCCCATATATTCCTATACAATAATTGTTTGTTTTAGTGAGCTCTACCACCTCTCAATGTTTGTCCCACGATTTTAGAATCACCATGTATACGTTCTGGCTTCGCACGGGGCAATAGGCAGCAGCACACGAAAACGTCTGTCAACGATCATCGGCGATCGTGAGCAATATCGAAACATCAGACGACGTTACTGAAATCACAGGGCAGTTTAAGTCCGTTGGTATCGGAAGTCGCCGAACCCTCGGCGGGAAGGGGGGAAAAGTTCGAGCTGCAGGACGGTTTCACCTCTTCCTTTCTTCCCGCCAAATATAATGCATGGCCTAGTATTTTGCTGCTGCAAAGCAAAGCTAGATAACAAGTGCCGAGTTGAAACTTGTATCATTGTTGATGGTAACTTTGTTGCTTTCACAGATAATGCTAATGTATGTCTGCACACACTTCCTCTTGCAGGCGAGAATAAACACATATTTTAAGGGGATTTTGGAAAACTTATTTCCTGCAACATGTCTTTATAGAACATTTGCAACGTCTGGATCAAAGGCGCGGCGTTTAACAATATTCTTGAGGGCTTAATATCAATAATGAAAAAAAACCTGTAGAAGAACTGCAACAACTTTTGCACAATTCTCTAAATAGTAATCTCGCATAAAATCTTTAACTTAGCAATACAAATCAGCTTGAAAATATATGTCACAAGTCCCATTTCATTCTCTACATAATACTTTTTTTTTTTTTTAAGTCGGTGGCCATTGTACAAATTTTATGCTACAAAATGATGAATAACTATGGTAAGTACTTGTTTTGTTAGATATTGATAAAAAAAGCGATTCAATCAATGTTAAATGTTGCAATATGTTCAAATATCAGAAACTATTTTTCAAATGACTACCACGAAATGGAAGGAGACAAGACGTACTGTAAAACCGACTGACTTCGCTGTATAAGGTTTTGCTTCATAATCTGAAATACTTTGTGATTTTCCTAAAGGCAAAGCATACCGCTGAAGTAGCCCTAAGTGATCTAACACGCACATGACATAAATTTGTAATAAGTGCCGCATCATAATTGTATTCTGCCGAATAATAGTACCGTAAAAATGCCAAGTAGAGTAGCGATAATAACGCAGTTTCTGCGGAAGGACGAGAAAAAAATCGTGTTAGTTATTGTCAGCTAACAAACGATAGCATTTCTGACTGCCAGATAACGCAGGGCCACTGAGGAATTCAGAAAGGTATGCGGTAAGAAAGTGTTCGCAAAGACACAGTAATAAAATATGAAATACGAAGTTTCTTTTTTACTCACTTATACGATAGGTTTTGAGTTAAATTGCTCAGTGGAATCGCCAAATCTGGGTGGTATCCGAACTCAGAATTTCTGTTCTGGCATCCTGATGTGTGGCAAACCGCGCAACGTAAAGATAGAGAGAGCGAGAAAGAGAGAGAAAAGAGAGAGAGAGAGAGAGAGAGAGAGAAAACAACAACTTCCACCACGTGTTTATGAATTTTACTAAAAAAATAAAAAGATTAATGGAGTACTTACAAACTAAGTTGACAGTTTTTTTTGTGTAATTTCACGAGTCACTGCGACTGCTACCAAAGCACACAATTAATTTAAACTTCGCCAAGCGGGATATCGCTTCCTGTAGCCAGGACCAGCATTAGGCGGTTGTACCACAATGGGGAATAAAAAGTCTGAGTTTGTGACAGATGTACAATGTACAATGTACAATACTGTGATAAGAAAAGCAAGCAGCTGCGCAGACGACTGTGTTACGAGCGAGGCAGAAACCAGCACCATCACCAACAAGTGGAATACTCTGTTTCCGCGCTATCATGTTGGTAAGAGGCGAGTGACTATAAGAACCTACATTATTAGTCAGACGACTTACCGAGCTTCATATAAACCTCATCCCGATATTACAAACGTTCCAGTACCGGAGTTTTTTTTTCTTCCCTTGAATACATTTCATTTTCAATTGAACCCAGCGCCGCAGGTATTTCAACCTTTGTTCGTTATTTTACCGCTGTGAATAGCCTCTCGAAGCGTCTGCTTTCTGCTTTATGACCGTTCTCCGTTTCGGAATGCACGTTTATTACTGCGGCACGAGAATACCAGACTCTTGTTTGGCTCGCATGTGCTGTTCGCTGAGCACACCTGCCCACCTCGTTACCTTCATTACACCTAAAATGAATAAAACGGAAATAATAACAGAATTTGATTTAATGTTGATACATTTTTCACTATCACTAAAAAAACGAAATTAAGAACAATTCGCGCTTGTGCTAAGTCCCTTTGTAATAAGCGTGTGTATCGATTTTACTTCGACACGAGAACCTTTAGTTTAAACCAACGAAAATTATAGTTTTATATTTTGATCAATATGCTCCGAGTTAGTCGCGCACACCAAAAGTGAAAATATCTTTGGATAAGAAAAAATCCTTCGTGAAAAGCACGCATACAATGATCGGCACTAACTTCAGCAAACTCTCTGAAAAGGACATACAACATGCAGTAGGCATTAGCCTCTTCTTCCAAATAGTTCTACTTGATTTCGTATCAAAAAAAAAAAAGAGTTTTATTGAAAGGCACACACATCACTATGCACAGCATTGAGATACTGCAGTAAAATAGAAACCTCCGGTGCTAGCTGCAGACTTTCATGCCAGCAGAAAGGGAGGAACATATTCATTCAGCTCACTTAAAAAGATACATGCTGCTGGGTGAAATTCGTGGCTTGGTTGGCGTCAAAAATGCACATATGTGTAAACATTAAGAAAAAAACCAGTGAAAGGCGACGCAAAGGCAGAGCGCGCCATTCGCTCCGCCATTAAAAATACGGTATCAAATTCTCGAACAATAATGCGCTGTAGACATAATCAGCGGCAGGTGGTGTGTATGCCGGCAATAGGCGCGATAGACTGGAGCAGAGTGCACACGTGTTCTGGACATCCAATGGTGTGGATCTGAACAAGATGGCTCAAAGAACCCGTGCTGACAATGTAACGCGAGGTAGAATCACCAAGCGACCGAAGGCAGGCCAAGCTCACATAATTGTATCCCAAGCCCTGCATGTCCTACACTGAGTCATTTATAGGTTTATGACAGAGATTTCAAAAGATTTATAAAGTCAGTTGGTTACTAAGCAGGGCATGTTCAAGGAGTACGATACCACGACGAGATCGTTAGTTGGCTTTAACTCGCAGACGAAGGAGTCGGAGAACGACAGACGTGGGGCAGTCGCAAGGATGATAATTTACAAATAAAGGCTGTTCAAGTTAAAGTGAGCACCTTTAAAATCCCTGCTTGAAGTATACTTCACAGTCCGTCGTGCACCCTTTCGAGTTACATAAAATTAACGCTGCCATGGACCTTATCACTTTGTTCATGCGCTGATCACGTAAAACTGCGAACCTGTTAGAAACATGAACGACACGTATATGTTAATCCTATATTTTAAATCAACTCAGTGTCCTCAAATTTAAACACGACGCTGATAATTGGAGCGTTAGAATATTGGACTATTTCCCCTGATTCACTGCTAACTTCGCCTTAAGTATTCCAATCAGTGCTAGTGTTACAATGTGAGCAATTACGGACAGCGACTTTTTCCAATAGTTGATTTAAAAAGTGCTCAATTATTCGCGAACAGCATGGGCTATACACAAGCGCTTGCGTCAAGTGGGAATGTATGTATGTATCCAGGGCTTGCAAGATTCATCCCATTGACTGCTACCCACAGATCTGCTTGATAAGTGAGGTGGACAGAAGATCTAGCATGGACAAGGGAACATTGGGGCTGTGCCTTGTTTATGGACGAGTCCAGGTTCAGTCTTCGTAATGTTTACATGCATATTTACTCATGGCGAGAACATGGGAGTACGTCCAGTCCGTTTATAATTGCAGAGGACTGTTGTAGAGATTGGCGGCATTTTGGTTTAAGGCGGCTCGCGTGTGACTCTCCACATTTTCAATCGTGGCTCTGCCAATGATATCACCCATTTGGACTTGCCGGGCAGGTCCCCTGGTGTCAACCCTATCGAGTATGCTTAGCGCATACACTGCAGTCATATTGCGGGACGTTTAGTACCTCTACCAACCACCAGAAGTTTATGGTGGCTTTGGTGCAAGGAATGTAATGCCATGCCTCAAGAAATGCTCTGTTGATCTTGTTCACAGCATGGGCGACCATTTGTGTTGCTGTTCGTGGTCAACACGCTTCGTATTGACTCTTTACCCCATTACCCCACGTCAATGGTGTGGCATGATTCCTGCTCGACGTCACACGGACTTTAGATTGTGAGGTGAACAAGATTCTGTTGCGAATGACTTTGAAAGTACGGTTGTACTCAACTGATACAGGTTTGTTGCACTTTATTTGGGGGGAAATGCAATAAGTTACACTAACATCTAATTTCTGCAGAAGAGTGTGTATAATTAAAGATACTCGCCGACGATGCAACTTCTCAGACTAATGCCCGGGATACACGACAAATCAGCAGTTATCTCCAGCCAGCCACCACTGAAGCATTGAACGAACTATAAAAAAATTCTCCACCGGAAACGCACTCCCAAACATAGGAAATCTGTGCCCATCATACTAAAAGCCAAGGAACTAGAAAGGAAGGAAATAACCAAATGCATGTGTGTATGTAAGGCGGATGGGGGAGATCATGGTCAGCCAGACAATGAATTCCAAAACCAAGGAGTAAGGCTAAGCTTGCAAATCTCGTATGTCTCGATGCTGGAACGGTTTCAAAACACGTTTATTCACACCAGTATTAACATTGTGGATGCTGAATCACAAACATAAAAAATAGGCCTTTTTTTTCGTTTTATACATTATCAATGAGATGTATCAGAATTATTGCCAATTCTGTATATAGTAAGAAAACATCCCTACACAGGTAGCGTAGTTCACGTGGATATAAGCTTCCATGGATTCCTGGCCTCAACAAAATAAACTGGCGCTCTTAGAATCAGAGGGCAACTGTAGACTGATTGTTAGTCCCGAAAAGTAAGCCATCAACATTACGAAAGTTCATTCTGTACAAAAAAAATTCTGTGTTAGCGATATGGTAAACGAAAAATTGAAGTACGCATTTAGTTAACTGTCTTTATAAACTTGCTTAAAATAACGTGGCCGGGGTTTTTCGAAGAACGTTTAATTGACGATCACCGCCACGACGTCACGGTGCAACACCCTTGTTCATCCACGTTCATCTCGCTACAAAAACCAACGGCATTTATTATCGACTTAATGATGCTATTATCTTTACTATCACAACGAAAGCCCACAGATTTACATGCAGGCCCACGCTTATCACAACACGTCCGTTCACACAAAGCGCTACGCATCGTTGTTAGCACAGAGTATCTCCTTTTATTGATGGTTCAACCAGTGAAAGTAAAGAGTAGTAGAGAAGAAATGAAGTAACAAGAAAATTTATCCACGTTTCTTAAGCTAGCTTCCCGAGTTGCTCTGTAATATTTTCGTTTGCCCGTGGCGCCATCGAGCGGCGATCCGAGTAACTTAGGCTAACCACTGCTCCTCTTTCGCCCTTCCCCCTGGGACACAGTACAACGTGTTCTCGTATCTTATTATGGCTTGGTTGAGGAGGGGGGAGGGGGGTGATTCCGTATGAAAAATCAGGTATTAAAGATGTGTACGATTTGTGGCGTAAAGTGATTATGAAGGGTGTAATTAATTCTATATAATGGAGAAATAACTAGCATTTAGTTAACCCTTTAATACGGCAGAAATTCACTGGCACTACAGTCTCCGCTAAAGCAATATGAGTTGTACTGGTTTTTGCATTTCCGCTTACCTTTGTCCTATTGGCCTTGGCTACGCCGGACACACTTACTGTACTCTGCGACGTTTATAACGAATGACCGGCGGCCAATGGAGTCGCGTGTTGACTGTGTACGAATTACTGTATCGCGACACATGTAACAGGTTTCACAATCAGTCGTGTTCGTTTGAGACATAATTAAAAAGAAAAGTTTTATTCCTATGAATTGAAATGTTGACTAGTTGTATTTTTTCACTCACATTCCGACAAAGTCCAGCGGAACAATAAAACCATAAAAGTGTGAGATTTATTTTCAAGAGAGAAGACATTCCCATATAAACGTAGCCCCGGGTATATACGTGCACGCTCCTCGAAGGGTTTAAAAAAAATTTGAAAGTATTGGAGATGAAAGAAAACAACCCCGCGCGTAGTTCTCAGCAAACGAAGATCACCCGCCCCTGGAAAGGTAATTGTAAATAACATCCCCAGTCAGAATCATAAGAGGGGTTGCTACTCTCACACTGCAGTTGCCCGTGGTTGGTTGCTCATGGCGCACGCGAACATTATTGTTTGAAGTCGCATGCATCGATGGCAGTTCAGTTAGCAACAAATTTACCACACACGCCACCCAGTTTGCCTACCTACAAGGTATTGGACGGCCACCTTTAATTGTGACGGCTGTTATCTCGCAAATGTTGGTGTGTTACAACATTTGTACATTTCGGCATGGTGATTAATAATCCGTCTTGTAATTTTAGCAAATGCTTAAGGCTACAACGTTTAATGCGATGCGAGAGTGACGATCCACGTTATGTTTCTGACTGGGGATATTATATAGAATTACCTTCTGAGATGTTGATGATCTTTGTCTGCTGATACACAGCGCAAATTTTTTTTGTCTCCAATATTTTCCGAAATTTTTAACTGCATGCTTTTCTTTTCCTGGTCTCAAGAACGAATAACACCCTTAATAATCACTTTTAGACCGCAAGTCGCATACATCTTTTACGCTTGATTTTCCATAGACAATCACCTCCCTACTGTTGTAACGCACACAAGAGAGCATCTTGTAGAGAAACATACGTTTTACACTCTCAAACAGAGCATTAAACTCGGCTCGCCGTCCGATGGCAACACGAGCAAACGGAAGCTACTTTATGTCCGGCCAGGAGAACTGGAGGAAATCTCTACGGGCTTCGTTTTTCTACGATGTTATTCCTGCCCGGTGGTGCAACTTGCCGAGACAGCCGCGTGTGGTGTGTTCACCGCTTTCGCCGCATCGCGTGTCGTTCGGGCTGGAAGAGCGTGCGTAACAGACACGCCCGTGCTTGCCACGTGTCGCCGACGTGCAGCAGTGGGTGTTCGCTTCCACGCGGTCGTACTCCGTGAACTCGCGTGAGTACGAAACTGAGCAGCTGACGATAACGAAAGTCCTCTATCACGGCGAAGTACTCCAGGTAACACTCATTTCAAGTACACATTGTGTAACAAATTTTTTTAAAAAGGTATTACTATGAATTTAACATAAAAAACCAACGTTACCACACAGCTGATTGCCAGGGTGCACCATCTGGCAACAGCTTGAACATGATTGCCGAGTCTCTAATGAATATTAGATCCCTTTGTGGCCGCACGACGTGGCAAACGAATCGAACGCGGGGGATACACATAGGTAGCACGAGACCAAACCATCAAATATGAAGAGGGTGGTTCTGTGGCCCGTCGGTAGGTAATTTCCTTGTTAGCAGGCAGTGTAACTAATTCTTAAATTAAGGTACTGTAGTTCGTGACTNCAATTTTTTTTAAAAGGTATTACTATGAATTTAACATAAAAAACCAACGTTACCACACAGCTGATTGCCAGGGTGCACCATCTGGCAACAGCTTGAACATGATTGCCGAGTCTCTAATGAATATTAGATCCCTTTGTGGCCGCACGACGTGGCAAACGAATCGAACGCGGGGGATACACATAGGTAGCACGAGACCAAACCATCAAATATGAAGAGGGTGGTTCTGTGGCCCGTCGGTAGGTAATTTCCTTGTTAGCAGGCAGTGTAACTAATTCTTAAATTAAGGTACTGTAGTTCGTGACTGACACGACAAAGCAGTCCAAACGTCAAGCGGGCGAAGCTGTTATTAATGTTCTACTTTTTTAAAAAAGTTTAAATGCGGAATGAAAGCAAATATGGCAGTGCCTGTACAAGTACTGCTACGCTGCTTATCTACCAAAAGTAATCAATCAACGACGTCTAGTGTCTCTTTTATCGAGTGACATGCAGAGCAAACAGTTGTCACAGCTGTTGTGCGGACAGTATCCGCAAATTGTTTCACCCACAAAAAAACGGTGTTTACTGTGAGGGGTATTTCCTGATCCATGACAATATTCCCATAATAAGTCTAAATACACAGCAACATGATCTCACCCATCGTGTTCACTGGACCTTAAAAGCCGTTAACACTATATCAGAACCACTACACAAACGGTTCAGAATACAACACAACTTTGTGATTACATAACCGAGCCAAGTATCATCCAAAATTGACATTCAACGAATTAATAAATTATTTAATTTATTTGGCTTACTCTCTAAAAAAAAAAATTCTAGCTTTACGGAAGAAAATAGAACCGCACCTCTTGTTGAAAAAAAAAAACATTTTGACCTACAGACGTTCATCTACATAAAATATAGATTAAACTCTTACGATCAGAAACGATTCAATGACAAAAATTTAAATTTTGAAACGTTACCAGTTGCTTTAAGCATCAGCTTCATGGGAAAATTAGTTCAAATATGTGCTTTTTTGTTTAGCCGTGGCACTTCCGATACTTGATACCTACCAAAAACGGAAGCTATTCCAAGTCAACTGAAACGAAACATTTAGTTTCTGGGTATTATTTTATACCACCCAGAAATTTAAAGGCTCCGGCCAATAGCGAAATAGTGGAACAGTATACAAAAGCTGACGAGGGGGTAAGGGAATGGGTCGAACGAATGAATATTTATTTATTTTGTGTTGAATTTTGCATTACCTTCACATAGGTACATACACGATTACTTTTATGTGTGCTATAAAAATTGCCTAACTTCTCGTACTGCTTGCGATCTCTCCCCATCCACCACCGGACCTAATTTGTATAACGTGATTAAAATTTAAATTTTTTTAAACGGCAGGTACAACATGTGCTACTGCGGTAAAAAAAATATTCACATTAGCAACGTCAGAAATACATTACTACATATTACCTTGGCTATAAAAAAAAGCTAATAAATTGCAACAAAAATTACGGAAAACTTCATTTCGTATCATGTACCCTCCACGGAGAATCATGATAAAAAATATATGCCTGTAAAATAATTTATATATAGCTTAACTCAATATCACTGTAGTTATGAAAGATAAATTTAAACGCCACACACTGCTGCATCATTACAAATCTAGCAATTAAAGCCAGAACTTTTGTGCACGTAAAAAACCGAAGAGGGGACGGGAGCAAGTCCAACGAGTGGTTGAAGAGACACTTTCGTCCCGACTGGAACGTATCCCATTACCACTGATTAATTAATTTCGCCGTTTCTCACGGCTGCTCAGAAGCCAGAGAAGGACAGAACCCGAAAGGTGTGGCGGCAAAGCAGAAGTTAATTGGTTGGTCTGTGGGCAGCCAAAAGAGTTTTATCAGCAGTTTCCGAAACAAACAAACTCGCAAGTGCCAGCCGCAGACCGACCAACAAGCACTTTGTAGGGTTCCCGCCTCTGCTCCGCTTTCCGTAGCGGGTCTGATGTTGCGAGCCACAAGCCCGAGACCGTGCCACGTATCCGTGAACAGCAAGGTGAAATACCGCTGTTCTCCCAGACCGCAGTTTCAGTTACCTGGCGAGAAATTGATTAGAAAACACTTCCCATAGCTGGCTAGTTAAATTACAAGTATATTCGGACGCGAGCAAACAATGCCTTTGATAATTTCTACGGTCATTTGCGATCACCAGTGATAGTTAAAACAAAAATGTTTCAATCTGCGGGATATAATTGCTTAAGATAGAAACTTTCTCATATCTAAAAAGGTATCATAAGAAAGTCATTTTAAATGGCCCATTTTTTATTGCCTTGTACAACTACGGATGCGAACAAATCAAATTATGATTTCCTCGAGTCTCGTTGGAAAGTGTGTTCATTATATTTCCAGTCGCGTGGTCAAAAGGGTACGAAATATATGCTTTTTCTTCCCTTTTTAAGTAGCTTTTGTCCGTGGGTATTTTAAATTTTATCGCATTTTAATTTTACAAGTAAACGTAATAAAGTATAGTTAGGGCATATTTAATTTCTACGCTCTTTTATTTTGTTTAGCGGTTTTTTCTTTCCAGAGTAAAGTAAACGGTGCTTTATAACGACCCTCTTTTTCCTTTTCTTTCTGCTTAATGCCACGAAGGGCTATCAAGATGTTAAATAGCTACATCACAAATTAGCATAACATAAATACAAATTAGACTTAATGTAACGAATGCTGTAGAAGGAGGACGTTCCACTTCAGAGGACTTTCCGAGCGTCTTTAGCTTCTTGGTTACGTGGAGACAATACTCTGACCAGCATGTCCCAAAATAATAACTTTAGGCGTTTATATCACAGCAAATAATCACATATAATGAAAAAAACAAACCCCGGCTGCGTCACTTGAAATGACTACGTTGTTTTACAGTCATCCTGGATAAACGACAGAAGAAAGGCCTGATTTGACTGACTGAAGANACGGAAGCTACTTTATGTCCGGCCAGGAGAACTGGAGGAAATCTCTACGGGCTTCGTTTTTCTACGATGTTATTCGTGCCCGGTGGTGCAACTTGCCGAGACAGCCGCGTGTGGTGTGTTCACCGCTTTCGCCGCATCGCGTGTTGTTCGGGCTGGAAGAGCGTGCGTAACAGACACGCCCGTGCTTGCCACGTGTCGCCGACGTGCAGCAGTGGGTGTTCNGTTCGGGCTGGAAGAGCGTGCGTAACAGACACGCCCGTGCTTGCCACGTGTCGCCGACGTGCAGCAGTGGGTGTTCGCTTCCACGCGGTCGTACTCCGTGAACTCGCGTGAGTACGAAACTGAGCAGCTGACGATAACGAAAGTCCTCTATCACGGCGAAGTACTCCAGGTAACACTCATTTCAAGTACACATTGTGTAACANGCTGACGATAACGAAAGTCCTCTATCACGGCGAAGTACTCCAGGTAACACTCATTTCAAGTACACATTGTGTAACAAATTTTTTTAAAAAGGTATTACTATGAATTTAACATAAAAAACCAACGTTACCACACAGCTGATTGCCAGGGTGCACCATCTGGCAACAGCTTGAACATGATTGCCGAGTCTCTAATGAATATTAGATCCCTTTGTGGCCGCACAACGTGGCAAACGAATCGAACGCGGGGGATACACATAGGTAGCACGAGACCAAACCATCAAATATGAAGAGGGTGGTTCTGTGGCCCGTCGGTAGGTAATTTCCTTGTTAGCAGGCAGTGTAACTAATTCTTAAATTACGGTACTGTAGTTCGTGACTGACACGACAAAGCAGTCCAAACGTCAAGCGGGCGAAGCTGTTATTAATGTTCTACTTTTTTAAAAAACTTTAAATGCGGAATGAAAGCAAATATGGCAGTGTCTGTACAAGTACTGCTACGCTGCTTATCTACGAAAAGTAATCAATCAACGACGTCTAGTGTCTCTTTTATCGAGTGACATGCAGAGCAAACAGTTGTCAAAGCTGTTGTGCGGACAGTATCCGCAAATTGTTTCACCCACAAAAAAACTGTGTTTACTGTGAGGGGTATTTCCTGATCCATGACAATATTCCCATAATAAGTCTAAATACACAGCAACATGACCTCACCCATCGTGTTCACTGGACCTTAAAAGCCGTTAACACTATATCAGAACCACTACACAAACGGTTCAGAATACAACACAACTTTGTGATTACATAACCGAGCCAAGTATCATCCAAAATTGACATTCAACGAATTAATAAATTATTTAATTTATTTGGCTTACGACTCTAAAAAAAAAAAAAATTCTAGCTTTACGGAAGAAAATAGAACCGCACCTCTTGTTGAAAAAAAAAAAAACATTTTGACCTACAGACGTTCATCTACATAAAATATAGATTAAACCCTTACGATCAGAAACGATTCAATGACAAAAATTTAAATTTTGAAACGTTACCAGTTGCTTTAAGCATCAGCTTCATGGGAAAATTAGTCCAAATATGTGCTTTTTTGTTTAGCCGTGGCACTTCCGATACTTGATACCTACCAAAAACGGTAGCCATTCCAAGTCAACTGAAACGAAACATTTAGTTTCTGGGTATTATTTTATACCACCCAGAAATTTAAAGGCTCCGGCCAATAGCGAAATAGTGGAACAGTATACAAAAGCTGACGAGGGGGTAAGGGAATGGGTCGAACGAATGAATATTTATTTATTTTGTGTTGAATTTTGCATTACCTTCACATAGGTACATACACGATTACTTTTATGTGTGCTATAAAAATTGCCTAACTTCTCGTGCTGCTTGCGATCTCTCCCTATCCACCACCGGACCTGTTTTTGTATAACGTGATTAAAATTTTAATTTTTCTAAATGGCAGGTACAACATGTGCTACTGCGGTAAAAAAAATATTCACATTAGCAACGTCAGAAATACATTACTACATATTACCTTGGCTATAAAAAAAAAGCTAATAAATTGCAACAAAAATTACGGAAAACTTCATTTCGTATCATGTACCCTCCACGGAGAATCATGATAAAAAAGATATGCCTGTAAAATAATTTATATATAGCTTAACTCAATATCACTGTAGTTATGAAAGATAAATTTAAACGCCACACACTGCTGCATCATTACAAATCTAGCAATTAAAGTCAGAACTTTTGTGCACGTACAAAACCGAAGAGGGGACGGGAGCAAGTCCAACGAGTGGTTGAAGAGACACTTTCGTCCCGACTGGAACGTATCCCATTACCACTGATTAATTAATTTCGCCGTTTCTCACGGCTGCTCAGAAGCCAGAGAAGGACAGAACCCGAAAGGTGTGGCGGCAAAGCAGAAGTTAATTGGTTGGTCTGTGGGCAGCCAAAAGAGTTTTATCAGCAGTTTCCGAAACAAACAAACTCGCAAGTGCCAGCCGCAGACCGACCAACAAGCACTTTGTAGGGTTCCCGCCTCTGCTCCGCTTTCCGTAGCGGGTCTGATGTTGCGAGCCACAAGCCCGAGACCGTGCCACGTATCCGTGAACAGCAAGGTGAAATACCGCTGTTCTCCCAGACCGCAGTTTCAGTTACCTGGCGAGAAATTGATTAGAAAACACTTCCCATAGCTGGCTAGTTAAATTACAAGTATATTCGGACGCGAGCAAACAATGCCTTTGATAATTTCTACGGTCATTTGCGATCAACAGTGATAGTTAAAACAAAAATGTTTCAATCTGCGGGATATAATTGCTTAAGATAGAAACTTTCTCATATCTAAAAAGGTATCATAAGAAAGTCTTTTTAAATGGCCCATTTTTTATTGCCTTGTACAACTACGGATGCGAACAAATCAAATTATGATTTCCTCGAGTCTCGTCGGAAAGTGTGTTCATTATATTTCCAGTCGCGTGGTCAAAAGGGTGGGACATATAAGCTTTTTCTTCCCTTTTTAAGTAGCTTTTGTCTGTGGGTATTTTAAATTTTATCGCATTTTAATTTTACAAGTAAACGTAATAAAGTATAGTTAGGGCATATTTAATTTCTACGCTCTTTTATTTTGTTTAACGTTTTTTTTTTTCGGAGTAAAGTAAACGGTGCTTTATAACGACCCTCTTTTTCCTTTTCTTTCTGCTTAATGCCACGAAAGACTATCAAGAGGTTAAATAGTTATACAACACATTAGCATAACATAAATACAAATTAGACTTAATGTAACGAATGCTGTAGGAGGACGTTCCACTTCAGAGGACTTTCCGAGCGTCTTTAGCTTTTTGGTTACGTGGAGACAATACTCTGACCAGCATGTCCCAAAATAATAACTTAAGGCGTTTATTTCACAGCAAATAATCACATATAATGAAAAAAACAAACCCCGGCTGCGTTACTTGAAATGACTACGTTGTTTTACAGTCATCCTGGATAAACGACAGAAGAAAGGCCTGATTTGACTGACTGAAGANACTTGAAATGACTACGTTGTTTTACAGTCATCCTGGATAAACGACAGAAGAAAGGCCTGATTTGACTGACTGAAGATTCTACTAAACCACTGATGAAGTTTAATAAGATACACCCAGTGTTAAACCTCAGTAGAGGAGATATGGCGACTTTGGCACAAGGGCCTAGGGACTCGGAGCGTCGGAGATGTACATACTCTGTCGTTCCGGTCGACCTGCGACCATCTTGTCCGCCATTTTTGATTATTGTGACCTTGGCCTTAAACCCCAAAAATTCTAAAAAATTAAGAAATTCCTGAAAATTATATTAAAAAATAATATAAATTTAATTGAAAATTACTAAAAAAATTATTTTAGAAAACTTAAATTTCCAGACGTACTCCACACCCTTCCACCACGACCTATTCCACCATCTTTGTAAGTGCAGTCCACCATCTTGGTAGGTGTCATGTTATCTGTATACCTTATATACAGCACACGAGTACAGTCTGGGCGCCTGTGCCTGATTCCATTGTGTATTACAGGAGAAATCATCCACAGTAATATTTGGTGCGCACATATCAGGCAATATATATTACAATCCAGGTCATAAAGATACTTCAGGCATTATTTTTGTCACATCAGTCAGTTCATATGATGTTGCTGTGCACAACTTCCGGTTACTTTGCTTTAATTTCAGAAAACAGCCACCATCCGCCATTTTGGTAGNTATGATGTTGCTGTGCACAACTTCCGGTTACTTTGCTTTAATTTCAGAAAACAGCCACCATCCGCCATTTTGGTAGGTGCAGTCCGCCATCTTGGTAGGCGTCAAAGCCACCGTCCACCATTTTGGTAGGTGCAGTCCGCTATCTTGGTCAGTGCAGTCTGCCATCTTGGTAGACTTTACAGCCACTATCATCCATCTTGGTTTTTTGTTTGTCATTTGTTTATACATTATTGTCTCTCACCATCGTTCAACCACTATCTTGTTTTTTTTTTCGTTTGTAATTTGTTTACATTACTGGTGCTGCCCCCAGCAACGCGCCCAGCAGACAACTTACCCCCTCTACTCACCCTTACAATATATTTCATTGCTACGCCAATGTTTCTCATTGGCTTATTACTCGGGTGTTTTCGGAAACCTTCGTTCAAACCAATCGGCGGCCTACTTTAATCGCGAGTGAGAACTATTTTTTTCCATTTAAAAACTATTTATAACAAGCACCTCTACCTTCAGCAAATCAGTCATTTTTCTCGCTCTTAGAAATGTTAAAGTGTGTTCCATGCAGCCATAAAATCCTTTCGGCCATTTTGGCATTTGGAAGGGTGCGCTCGCTAAGCGCCTTGGACAAACTGGACGAGTTACCACCTGCCGAAAGAATTTATCCTGGTCTATGCACCTTACGAAATTTCAACCGTATTCAAGTATTTGCAGGCTACCTGCAGCAGGACGAAGACATATGGGACTACCTCCCGTGCAAGGAGTGTTTCGAGGGCTGCACTCGGTTCCCGACACGCCGCATCGCAGGGGTTGGTGCGAGGCCTGCAGAGCAGCCCTCGCGACGTCTGTGCCCGTGGAAGACGATGTTCCCGTTGAAGACGCCCTCCCCCTAGAAGACGACGTCCCCGTGCAAGCTATCTACTCGCGAGTTGCGAGCTGTACCCATGGAAGATGCTCCCCATCAAGAAATTTACCGGCAAGCAATACCTGGCGAGAAAACTAACCCAGAACACAGGTGTCCGATGTGTATGGACCTCGATGAAGTTTTAAATGACTGTAAAAAATTTGTGAAACTCAGCGTGTGCATGGGAACTTAAAATTTTTTTATATAACAAAAATCGTATGAAATGTTTTGTAACATCCAAGGTTTTCGCTCGTTGGACTCGTTCACCATCAAGCAGAAAGACGAGAAAACCAAAGTTTTCACTTTTTTAGCGCAGTGTCCATGGAAGCACCTCGATGGCACCACGCAACAGGCNAAGACGAGAAAACCAAAGTTTTCACTTTTTTAGCGCAGTGTCCATGGAAGCACCTCGATGGCACCACGCAACAGGCGTATCGCCTACAGATGTACGAAACGCACGAGCTAGGGTGGAACGAGGGAAATATTTGAAACAAGGAAATTCACACAAAGCTGGACTCTGCCATAATTCCCTTTTACCCTGCGTATTTGTTTGGAAGACGCCAAGAGTCGGCGATTCGCAATTCGTGATCCATCGGAGAGAACTTTGTAGACCTTCACAAACATTGCCACTGCCCACCATTTCGACAGCTCGTCGAGACATACACCACAAGACTTCACAAGTGCAAAAATCAAAGATATTTCTGTGCTCTGTGCAACTCCGAAACCCTAAGACTATGAAGTTATGATAACCTGTGGATCATTAAAAAAACTACGAGGAACCCACGGTACATTAAAAAAAATAGTAGGTCTATGTGTGTAATGCCCTCCAAGACTCGGAGAAGAAAAACGTGTAATGAAAGTTTTCCTTGTATTTGCACAAGAAGAATATTGTGATGTGTGTGATAAATAAATATGTTTAAATATTACATATATATTTTTTATCTGAGTTATGTCCTGCTCACGTAAGTTAAAAAACACTGTTGGTAAAGAAAACATCATTTTGTATATATACGTTTTGTTATAATTTAAGAAACAATAGAAATTAAAATATAAATGAGACTACTCGTTACTAAAACAATGTATGATATATTTTTAATGTATTAACGTAATTATTTATTTAAATAAATTACGTATTACAGGTAAAACACTTTGCAAATGAAGGCGGCCTCGAAAATTATCTCTAGACGTGCAATGTAGCGGCTGCAGAGACGGTCGGAGTTAAGGTTGGCACCACATGCAGTATTCAAGAGTTGGCAGTCATGAATTGGACTGAGCCCTTCCTGCTGAACATACAGCGGGCGGGCGCGCGGGCCACCTGGAGCCTTGAAAAAGAGATGAGCAGCTCGCCTACAGTAGTGGCTTCATGCTAGCCAAATTAAATGTATTATTCCAACAGAGATCGATTGCTTATTCATTTATCATGTAAAACTGTAATACATTGCAAAAATAATTCACGAATGCAAATTTATTTTATCATACAAACTTTAATACGCTAGAAAAAGAAACACACTTTTGTCTTTAGCCCATTCGAGAATACACACAAGGGCACACTGACAGGAGGGTCCAGGATCTACATTTGACAAAAATATACACGTTACCCTACTGATGAAAAAAATATACATGTTACCATACTGATTTATAAAAGCAGACATAACATACTGATGAAAAAAAGTATACCCGTTACCATACTGATTCGTGAAAAAAAAGACAAAACATTCCTTAGAAAAGAAAACTCCCTTTACATACATTCCAAACACCTTTAAAACAAAATTAAAGCCAGTGCACAGGGAAAATGTGATTTATAGAAGTGTCTGCACCATTAATTCCTAATCAGCTTCACGTTAGTTAACAAGGCTTAGAATACTCGGTGAGTTATGGGAGTCAAGACTCCTGGTCTAACGACACCAAGGTCATTCGGTGGCATATGAGGGTTCGGCGGCGGCACGCGAAACATAAATTATAGAATACATTTTTATTTTGTCAATAACATCCAATGTAAAACAACAAAGAGTAATTTTTTTTAAAAAATCGTCTGGCTAGTAACCCAAAAAAAAAAAACATGCATACACCAATTTAAGAATATATATGAATGAAATGCTTCATAGTTTTACTCCAACTTTAAACATTTAGAGAATTAATCTCGCACCCATGCGTGCATACATAACAGTCCGAGGGCAAAGGGGGGGGGGACAACAGCGATAGAAATAAAAGAACGAGCTTCTCAGCACACATGTGACGATTTATTATATTAAAACTTATATGTTTACATTAAAACTTTTACCCGGGTTTTATACCAAAATGTATTTCTTGGTGATCCGGAGTCATCACGTGTGTCCCAGCCACCGCACGTACACGTGACTATTAAGTCGTTTCAGCACCTTCTCCAGCAAATACACGTCTGGAAACTGCGTAGGCCAGATCTCTTCGGTCCAGATATCTTGTGCAAATNGTGTCCCAGCCACCGCACGTACACGTGACTATTAAGTCGTTTCAGCACCTTCTCCAGCAAATACACGTCTGGAAACTGCGTAGGCCAGATCTCTTCGGTCAGATATCTTGTGAAAATGATGGGTTCGCCATGTAAATCCTCTAGGTAATACATGCGTGGGTACGAGTGTCGTATACGCACTACCTTGAACAACTCTGCCGACCAGTTCTGAAGAAAGCCTTTGTGGAAAAATTCCCGTTTTTTTCATATCCGCACCTAGTCACCGATCTTGGATTTAGGCGTGCGTGGGTGCCTCCTCTTCGGGATAGCATACACGGTCCGAACCAGGGAGTCGTTTTTCACGTCTTCGGTCTTCGTGCAGTTGGTAGAATGAACGGTAGAATTGAACTCGCGAAAGGGTTTTGGGAGTATATCGTTCCACTTGTAGTTTCCGTCCGCAAGGAAATGTCTCCCCAGTTTAGCTTTGAGCGTCCTGTGAAAACGCTCGATGGTGCTGGCCTTGAGCCCAGAGTATGTAGAATAATGATTTAAGACATACTTTTTCATCAGCGTAAGAAAAGTTACATTAAAATATTCTTTACCATTGTCGGTGTGGAGATTTTTCGGTATGCGTCCTTCGCGCAACACATCCGCCACGGCTTTCGTGACGTCACGCGCATTCTTCGACTTGAGCGGCCTGTCCCAGGCATACTTGGAAAAGTGTCGATTATGGTCAAAATGCAGCAGTGACCTTTATTTATACGAGCAAAGTTTTGCATTTCGATCATGTCAGATTGGAAAGTATCGTCCAGCCCTTTCATGACGTATGTTCTGCATGGGTAATTTATCCTAGCAAAATGAGGAACTGCATACTTGCTCATTTCGAAATGTAGCCCGCCTCCGCGAGTTCTTCGATGATGGAAATTATTTCGTTTTGTGTGCGAGCGGTTTCCTGCTGCCTACGAAGCAATCAGAAGTCTCAGCCTATCTACTAACTCATTCGGATCATCCCAACACTGATAGTCGATTTTTTCTCCGCTCTCCAATTTCTGAGGTAAACCCGAACCTCCAATTTCACGTACCCCAGGAAACAGTCCGGCTATAAGGGGGAATTTTTCGTGCGCAGTGTCTTTAAATCGACGTGATGCAGGGTTGTTCTCGGCGTAATATGCGCGACTTTGCTTTACCAAAGGCGGTACTTGCGCTAATCCGATTCGGTGTAGTGTCCAGGGCGCCTACGAAACAAAAATTAGGTCAATCTCTGTGATATTTTCACCTTGCGCTCGCCGTTCTGCAGTATATCCCAGGGAAAAAATAAAACTTCCTTATTTTCAAGGTACCCATTTTCCACCACTTTTCTGCAAACCATAAGTCTTGTCAGCAGTACGGTCAGAGTATAAAGCCATGTAATAAGATAGAAGAGTGAACCAAGCCCTCTCGTGTTGGTTTCCGGTCTCGCGCACGCAGCAAATCGAACAGGGGCAAATCGTCTTCGTCGCTAGTGATGCCACCTTCCGATTCGGGCAATTCCGGGCTTCTTTTCCGTTTACGCGTCGAGGTCTGTTCTTCCACCTTGATTTCACGATTGATTTCTACACGGGCATCGTCCCCGTCACTTGTCCCCCCTCCCCCTAATTCCGTCTAGTCGGAGGGTAATAGGTTTGAGAGCCTCCTCCCTTCGATTCTCGACGGCCATTCTGTTATTTTTCGCGAGTAAGTATTTGGTCCGTACCGCCTAGATCGCTCGCTCAAGCTCGCTCAACAATTCGGTTCTGTTATCCATCGTTCACTGAGTGGGAAAGGCGTTTCGTACATGTACATATATATCGACCACGCCTTTTTGTAGGAAANTGAACCAAGCCCTCTCGTGTTGGTTTCCGGTCTCGCGCACGCAGCAAATCGAACAGGGGCAAATCGTCTTCGTCGTTAGTGATGCCACCTTCCGATTCGGGCAATTCCGGGCTTCTTTTCCGTTTACGCGTCGAGGTCTGTTCTTCCACCTTGATTTCACGATTGATTTCTACACGGGCATCGTCCCCGTCACTTGTCCCCCCTCCACCTAATTCCGTCTAGTCGGAGGGTAATAGGTTTGAGAGCCTCCTCCCTTCGATTCTCGACGGCCATTCTGTTATTTTTCGCGAGTAAGTATTTGGTCCGTACCGCCTCGATCGCTCGCTCAAGCTCGCTCAACAATTCGGTTCGGTTATCCATCGTTCACTGAGTGGGAAAGGCGTTTCGTACATGTACATATATATCGACCACGCCTTTTTGTAGGAAATCATTCGCGATTTTCTGAAACTGCTTTTTCGATATTTTCAAGCTGTCCGATACACGTATCCAAAATCTTCTTCCTATGCCTCGCAACATCAGTTTTCGCAACCAGTTTGGACATTAATGCATTTTGTAGGTCCTTCAATTCTTCTGGTGTCTGTACGTTCGATACATTGATTAGGTCGATTATACGCGCCTCCACTGTCTCTTTGCGATTATCGACCGCCACCAAGTCTTCAACCACTTCATTTATGACACTTTCCAATTTTCGACCAATTGTCTTCTCTGCGTGCAGTGGTGAAGCGATTTTACCCACGTTTAAGGTCATCGTGACGATCGATGCCGCCAAATTTGGAAATGCTTCCGTGACTCGTGGTTGCGTTCGTGGGATAAACTGATCGAACCCACACCTGTACCTGCCTTTATGATGCGAACAGTCCTTTACGATTACCAATAAACTGAACTTATCTTTCCAGCACAAAGAACACAAATCTTTGAATTCTGCAAATGTCATTGTCATGTCTGTATTTTCGTAATCTTCGTAGACGTGGCGTAAATTAGTTTCGCCCATGCGGAACAAAACGAGGAAATTCACATTGTCGCGAAGCAGTTGTTTGGGTTCACGGGAATAAGTTTGACTGAGGTACTCGCAGTCCACGTTCACGTGCCATCCCATGCTGAAGTATTCTTGAATACAAAGTTTGTTTTTCGCAGGCAATCTCATCGAAGACAAATTTAAGAGTTTGGAAGAGCGTTCGGAGGCACCACCTTCTCGTTTTCGCTGCAGGGGAAATAATCCACACCATCCACGGCTTGCAGTACTCGTGCCAATCGCTGGTATTTCGGTTGATGGAGGAATTTTAAACAAATGTACACGTTCTCGTACCGAAGGCCGTTCGGTTCTTCCAGCAGGCTCAGTAGGACGCATGTTTTCCCACACCCGGACGGTCCACAAATCGTAGCGTTAACATTTTTTTTTTGTCTGACAGCCAGCGTTCGAGGGGAGCTTGCAGACGTGATTTCGCACGATGCGGAGTCGGAAAAAAAGACAGTTATGTGCTGTTGTAGATGCAAAATTATCTTCAATAGTTGCTGCGAACACCTGCTGTAAGTCCTATGCGTGATCTTAGGCTGTGTGAAATACAAAGATACCTGATCACGTTACAGTCACGTGCATAGATGACGTCAATTCCACAATGCGAAATTTTTTTTTTTAATAAATAGAACCCGAAAATAAATTAGTTACCCCACTGAGCACGAGTCACCGTGGGAGCAAGATGACGCCATTTCATCCTGAGAACCTGCACGTCTTGTCATATCCGGACGACTCTATAATCACATATTCGTTCTGCGATTCTGGATCACTACTTACCTATGAAGAAAAATGCGATGGATGGGACCACTGGTTATATTCAGTGACTCCGGGTGATTGCGTGCCTACTCAACAGTTAATAACTTGCTGTGCTCCTGGAAATTGCGTGGTTCATCACATGAAACGGGATACGACTCTTCCATCAACCGTGGACGAGGTTCTAGAATTTGCAGCAACTTCGAGTCGAGGCAAGGTAGACCCTCCCCCTTCGACCACCGAAATTCACGCCCCTGACTGCTCCACCCAGGTCTGAGTACGTCGGCAAAATAATACCAGCGAGACTTCGACTCAAACGGCCCCAACTAAACGTCGAAAGTCGTGCCGCAGCCACCGTGTTGACACCACGATGCATAAAAATTCTGGGGAACCTGCGTCGAACTGTGAAGCGCGCCCATTCAAACGTCCACGTGTGACGTCACCTGCTGCCGCCAACATGGGTTCGTCCACGACCGAATTGAACTTGGAAGAAGGCACTTTGAACATTCTTATTCTAGTGCGTCAGATCGGACGCCAAAGACTGCTAATAACTTTTTACGGACATGTTTTGGTTGGCACATTAAATTTTTAAAGACACTTGAATTTTACGTGTATTTATAATTTTTTTAATTTGTGTAAAAAAACATACCTGTATAAAAATGAATTATCTGCGTATTTCTATTTAAACCTTTTCTTTTCTAATATAACATTCAAGGTTTTGCTAAATAAATAAAGTGTGGAGAAAATAAATATCCGGGAAAATTTTATTTAAAGGATTGGCTCGCGGGAACATTTAGTGCCAAAGGAGCAAGAGGGACTCTTTGCCACGAACGTATACGGAATTGAGCGGGCGAAGGAAACGGGAAAAGCTTGCGCGGGGTAATTCTTCACGTCCGCTCGGACGTACCCTGCCACACGCGCGCCGCAAGCCGATCAAAATATTGCCGTTCTGGATTCAATACGAGTTCCCTGGCGGCTAGTTGCGTTTCCGATCTCATGCATGATTAGCTGTTATCCCGGATCGAAGTCAAAGCTGATGGCCAGCGCAGTTCCTCTGGTATCCTCTCGAAGCCGATCCTGGGAGCTGCAACTAGGCTCTTTCAGCGGGGAAAAACTCTCACCCCATTTATTAGCCTTTGGCCGTCCCCCACTCCATTACTTTGTTATTGGTCATTGGCAGAATTTAGTTAGTAAAATATTAATAATTTAATGGTAAAAATAAATATATTAATATTTTTTGAAAGTAAAAATAATGATGATAACTCATTTAAAAGTCCTGCCTACCTAGCAATAAAATTCAATATATAGGTAATTTTTTTTTATTCACGGGCGTACAAGACACACGACGAAGGGGAGCCAGGCTGTGTTGGGGGTATGCAGAGCATTATAGGAGGGGGATGGGCACTCGCTTATAAGTTTTAGTTTGGGCGTCGATGCGCCATAGTTGTATTGGCATTGAAGACTCCGTGCTGTGGCCACTTTAAGGAAATTAGCAGCCATCTTCGTAATGTCATCGATTGATTTCTGGTCCGAGAGTGACGAGGCTGTTATTCGAGAAGATGGGTGCCTCTGCATCTATCGCATCAGGGCTATGCGACAATGGTATAATCCGGCGCTACACCTATAGCGACAGTCGGCATCGCGACGGAGACGCCCTTCCAGAGCACCCACAGACGCCACCCTTCCAGGTCTCCCTGACGCCACCCTTTCGCGGCTTCCAGACGGGTGAACTGGCTACATGCGATAACATAATTAAGGCGCCCGTCTACCTGGCGCTTGAACTGCGTTGCAAAGTGTTCCAAATACACGTTTTTCAACGAAACTATTAAGCGTGCGTCCAACGTGCTGATCTACGAAAATAACACACACTTCAGACGAGAGCTGTTAAGTACTTTCAAAATATCACGTACGTTAGAAACATAAATTCAGAGTACTCCAAAACAGCTAAAAACTGCCTTTCCAAGGCGCTGTAGCTCAAAATGCACGCATCAGATACATACAAAACTACTATAGGCGCCTGCACTGAACCTTCCTAAAGACTTCCCACTAATAAAATAATATGGTCACCGCTGAAAGTCCCATAGGTACACGCAGCACGACGAGAACACTGCACGCCAGTTCAGAGCCTTGCGCTTAGCGGCGATGGCGTACTTGATGCGCGTGGCAGTGTCGCCCTTATCGCTCCCGCGCTTCTCGGCCTAGACGTGGGAAAAAGTTTCAGGTAGACGGGCGCCTAAGGTTCCCTGCTGCTGGAAGCTAGCAACGTACCACAGCTGGAAAATGGACCGCCCGAGATTATTGTTTTACATGTGCAAACAACGGGCACACTCTTTCTTCCAACGATGTGACGGACTCATCCATGTCGGCACAGTACTCTCCGGTCGCTGATATTGCTTACGCAAATGCTGAAAGATGCCTTTGCTGCGAACACATGTGGTCTCCGCTGCCTCTCGATGCTAACCCACCCTCCCATATCGGTCTGACGGGGATGAGATTCACCAGTGTTTAAATAACTTGGAAAGCATTTTACGCGCGTTACGTAACGATGCTGCCCATCCACACCTCGAACTGACTAACTGCGTGCGTGTTCTTACGGACGTGAAATGTTGCATGGAATGATTTGTGCTAAGCCTGCAGCTACATTAGACATGTGTATGGACGTAAAAAAAAAATTTAGAGAGGCGCATTTTTTTCTATGCTTGTGAACCAAGCATTTTAACATAATTTTTTGGTGTAATATTTGTGTGTGGTTTTTGAGTTAAATATAGCGAAATGTTATTTAACTTCTAACTGTGTGTGTGTGTGTGTGTGTATTCAATAATTTATTTTTTCTGCATTTAAAAAACGTAAGTATTTTTTTCCCCCTTCTTTGGTATAAATACCGATTGCGCTTGCTTTTTCCTTGGAGAAGGGACAAGTACGCGCAATATTTTTTTTTTCTCTCTTCTGAATATATTAATTACACTTGCTTTTCCTTTGGGGAAGGGTCAAGTACGTGAAATATAATTTTCTCTTTTTGAATATGTTTATTGTGCTTGCTTTTTCCTTTGATAAATGACAAGTACGTGCAATATTTCATAACTATGCCTCCTATTACAAATAATTATGCTTGACTTATTTACCTACAATATTAAAATAATATACTCTAAAATATGCTGCGCATTATTAGCTTTTTTTTTGTTTAACGATTACAAAAAATAATTTGTGTAAAATATTTAGTAAATAACCATTTAAAGAAGGGTATTCAATTTTTAAAAAATGTGTACGTCACAATGATGCCGCCACTGACCTACGTTAACTAACTCTCGAGAGTGTGAAGACGTAATGGGAGTATGCTGACGGAGGAGATGTGATCGCGTGACGGATGACCTTCATTCTGACACGTCGCACAAGAACGCCGCCAGCCTCTGCCTGTCTCTCTCTCCTTTGTTTCGCTTGCATGTAGCAACAGTCAAAACACTCACGCCATTTTTAAATTATTTCAATACGAATAAATATATTACACAAATACTTGCAAAATAAGTTATTTATTTTACATCATAATTCCAAAAATAAAATGTGTAAGAAAATTTTATTCAACATATAAATACCTAATTTCAGGCATAACCTCCCACCATGGACAACGCAGTGGCCGACAGCCTGCTCTTAATGACCGATACCAACGACGTGCGCGCAGAATGGTCAGTGTTAACAGACAAGCAACACTGCGTGAAATAACCGCAGGAATCAATGTGGGACGTACGACAGAAGTATCCGTTAGGACAGTACGGCGAACTTTGGCTGTACTGGGCTATGCCAGCAGAATACCGACTCGAGTGCCTTTACTAACAGCACTACATCGCCTGCAGCGCCTCTCCTGGGCTCGTGACCATATCGATTGGACCCTAGACGACTGGACGGAGACCCCACGAATCCATGGACCCAAGTTGTCAACAAAGAATTGTGCAAGCTGGTGGTGGCTCCATTATGGCGTGGGCTGTTTTTACATGGAATGGACTGGGTCCTCTGGTCTAACTGAACCGATCATTGACTGGAAAGGTTTATGTTCAGCTTCTTGGAGACCACTTGCAGCCATTCATGGACTTCATGTACCCAAACAACGATGGAATATTTATGGATGACAATGCGCCATGTCACTGGGCCATAACTGTTCGCAATCGGTTTGTAGAACATTCTGGACAATTCCAGCGAATGATTTGGCCACCAAGATCGCCCGACATGAATCCCATCGAACATTTATGGGACATAATCGAGAAGTCAGTTCGTGCACAAACTCCTGCACCGGCAACACTTTCGCAATTATGTACGTCTATAGATGCAGCAGGGCTCGATATTTCTGCCAGGGACTTCCAACGACTTGTTGAGTCCATGCCACTTCGAGTTGCTGCATTTCGCCGGGCAAAAGGAGGTCCGACACGATATTAGGAGGTATCCCATGACTTTTGTCGCCTCNTCGCCGGGCAAAAGGAGGTCCGACACGATATTAGGAGGTATCCCATGACTTTTGTCGCCTCAGTGTGTATATATATATATAGACACACACACACACATATATATAATTTAGAAAACACGTGGGAGAAAATATTTTGCATGATACACATGCCTACTGAAAAAATGCATAGGTTCATTTGCGTTAAACAGAAGGAATTTTCAACCAGATTTGATGAATGGATTGAATAATTCCCGAGGCATGATGTAAGCCTTTAAGGGTCGATGATACAGTAAATTTGCGAACGCGACAGAAGCAAACACAATCGCCAGAAATAACGGACTAAGTAAGACTTTAAAAAATTCTCAGTTTACTACGAACTATGTATACCCCTACATACTAACTACAGTATCCTACAATTTAGTATTACATAACAATGATTAGTATTTCCTGACAACCTAAGGTACTTGAGATGATATGGTGTAAAAGATAAGAATTTTATGAAGTTTTCGGACGAACACGACATACAAGACGACTACACAAAAATAATGGAAGATTCAGTTTTACTAACATTAGTACAGCAATGGGAAAAGGAGGGAAGAAGACGAGGAAGACCAAATGCCACCTGGCTCCATAATGTGTCGAGGAAGACAACACAAGGAATAAGTTTATAAAGGTACATCTAAACACAGTGACCAAATGCGCGAATTAGGCTAGCCGTTTCGACAACGTTGTTCTGTTGGAGATAATAAACCGTTGTGTTAAAAAAAATCCTCAAGTAATAACAATAAACTGTTGTTGTATTAGTTGTAACGTATGCTTCGTTATTTTCTTTTGTTAACCTTTTTAGTTACAATGTTCATGAGTTAAGTGTGCGACGCACGTGTTATATTTCAACTGCCCAATTACGTGTACGCTAAAAATTTGCAGACACGTCACAATTTATTGTGATAAGCCGTGCAAACATGTTGACTTTGAGAAAGTGCATGGTTCCAGTTAATCAGTGCTACTGACGCATCACACGGCTGGATAATCACTTAGCTCCGATGTTATTCCCTGGCTCCATCTGGGCGTATATTCATGCGCACACTGTTGGTGTCTTCTGGTCTTCANCTTAGCTCCGATGTTATTCCCTGGCTCCATCTGGGCGTATATTCATGCGCACACTGTTGGTGTCTTCTGGTCTTCAACAGCACGCTCTCAAAGTTCTTCCGCAACACTTTTTTTTGTTTTTTAATCCCTAACGCCTTCTGATTTTACATGCCTTAATGTGCAATCGCAGTCCCTTCGCGCCTCTAAATTTTAGCAAATTAATAAACAGACTTTTNTGATTTTACATGCCTTAATGTGCAATCGCAGTCCCTTCGCGCCTCTAAATTTTAGCAAATTAATAAACAGACTTTTACGGGAAACCATTAAAACAAATGTTTGTCACACTGCACATCTAAGCCTTCCAGGTAAGACAGGCAACATTTAACCTAAAATTACAGCTACCTATCCGAGGTTCACTTGGATTTCGAACCAGTAACCTCGAAGCCTAGCTGCTCGGCATATCTTCTGTTTTAAACCGGCCGTATTCGTCCGTTAAAATAAATTTCATAAAATACCAACCATATTTCGAATTCGGAAATAGCCCCCTTCCATCCCCAAAAAAATAGTATTCCTTATCATTAAGTGCATAATATATCCCCTGGAGACTTAAAAAACGTTAAGAATTGACTTTTTGTAATAAAAGGGTTGAAGAAATAATTTATACAGAAAATGTAATTTACTTAGTGCATTATTCAAGTAAAACATGCATATATTAATACTATTATATTATTACTTGATGTTTATGAGCTTTAAGTCTGGTTTGTTGACCTTCCTCGCACTATTGCTAAATGCGTGCAGTCGCAAGATGGCGCTCGAGATGGCGTGGCGCAATAACGGCACAAGAGAATTCGGACTCTGAAACACGCGATTTCCGTAATCCATACTTGTTTTCTGAAACGCTGTTTTATCACTCCTTAGCTGAGGCTCCCTGTTTCACATATAAAACGCAAGACAGTACTGTTACGAAGTGCGCAATGTCTGCAAGGAGCCGCGGTGGTGCAGTGGCTAGAGGCTCGCCTCCCACCTAGGCGAACCGGGCTCGATTCCCGGCGGGGTCGCTCCCGGAAGTTCACACGTGGGAATCGTGCCGGACAATGCCGCTGGTCGACGGATTTTCTTGGGGATCTCCCGTTTCCCCCGCCCTTTCCTTCCGGCGCTGCTAGCTGCATACTCATCTAGCTTCATCCCTAATCGGCTCTCAAGACCTCGATGTTAAGAGCCGCCCAAATCTCTTCACTCACCCACTCACTCACTCGCAATGTCTGAAAAGACAGTACTTTTTCTTCTCAACAGTTACATTTTTTTTTAAATATTTTACAGTTAAGTGCACACTTTGAACATACGCACTACGTCTACACTACCTGCACCCTCAGAGAGCTAAGGGTGCGGGTAGAGAACACTTTTTTTTTTGTTTCGCTGCGCTCCGATAAAATTCTTGTTTGTCGATTCGGCCGAAAGCCACAAGTTCAAAGCCGTAGTTATGAAACATGCATAATACATCGGCAGCTCTTGTTTCCTTTCCTTGTGGAGCGAATACAACAAAGAGGAGAGCAAAAACAAACCCCAAAGCCCATTAAATGAGTTAAAATCTGCAAAGGGAGAAAAGAATAAACGGCAGGTGATTTATTACGGTCTCTGTAGCTTAGATCTGCCCTTGATAAAATAATTGCATTCGCGGACTCTGCAACTCTCAGTAGAAAACTGAAGTATGTAACGAAATATTTTTAAGTGAAAAAAAAAAAAAAAAAAAAAACAAGCAAATTTGTTGCTTTTAATTATTCCACTTTGTATAAATTAACAGATGTGAACGTTTTACACCAATTTTGCAGTGTAACGTGCCGGAAAAAGAATCAACTCTTCTTAAGAAAATAACTGCAGTGCTCTTTAAATTTATTCTTAGCTACTCTTGGCAGGTTAACATAGACACGTCAAAAAATTATTCTTCACAAACTTAACTTGCTGAGCCGCGAAAGGAAAAAAAAAAGTCAGTAAAACACTGGCTTAAGGCAAACACTACACCCACTGAGCTGCAACTGCAAAGATATCGACTAGAACATAATTCATGCGATGCTTCACGCGATGTCTTGAATATTACAGATCGCTTTTGTGCTCCTGGAGAAGGTACCGGACCATAATAATTTAAACTTTTCTGTAAAAACATTTTTTTCTTAATTTTTGCCTTTAATGTACCCGATTTTATTCCGGTATCTTAATCGGGCAACGGGTTACATAATACCAAAGTAACTGTACATTTAAAAAGGCACACGTCCCCATGAGTTACATATGATTCCAGCCGGGAACCCCTTTATCCAATTGAGTCCAATAACAGCCACTGTTTAGTGTGTGCATTTTTTTTTTAACTTCTAACTTTAGTACATTAACAGGGTAATTAACATAAACACGCAGTTGTACGGAAAAAAGAGTTCGCAAACAGCCAAACATGGGAATGATCGTGAATTCGGATTTTGATTGGATCTCCATCGCCTACGATGACTACGAAAAGAGTAACCAAAAAAACTAAGAACACGATATATGGATGAGGAACAGAAATGCAATAAATATGAGATAATTTAAATAAACACACAAATGGAACAAGAGACAACGATCCAGTAAATGTTTTTATTTTGTTACTGTTTATTTAGCAAAATGTTTTTTTAAACTTTTGCTGTCCATGGTGTTTTGTGTTGTTCGCTGTCCGACTGGACCTTAATTTTTTGGATCCATTTATATATACATTCATCATTATAATTTGTTGACCCTTTTATATATATATTTATTTTGACTTACTGAATTGTCTGTTTCACGTGTGTTTTTTGCTGTTTTCGAATTATCATAATTGTGCTGTATTCTTTTGTTTCTGTTTCGGTGTTTGTATAACTGTATCGTTGTCACCAATCTTCATGTATCTGTATTGTGTCTACGAAAGAGCCCTAAAATCTTTTGAACGGATACATATATTCCAGTTACACTACGCAAACATCGACCACATTATGCTGAGGCGTACCTCCAAAATGTTTACTTAAAAATACTGAATATTTCCTGATTGGTGATATCTACCGGCTAAATCCGTTTGTAGTCACATCTCGAGAACTGACGAAACGAAACAGCAATACCATCCTAAAAGAAAATAACTTTCCAAACAGTGGGGTCGCAAGATAACCTTTAGTGGGCCAAACGTCGTTGTTCTGATAACACAATATTATTGCGAAGTCTTTAAAAGAACAGTTATACAACACGAATACTTTCAAATGTCGCCTTGCCCTGGGTGCACTCCCAACACGCCATTATTATTATTATTTCAAATCGCCAAAAAAAACTGCTGTTTAAGGACTATTCACAGTAAAGTAAGCACTTTTGAAATCAACCTCAGAAAAATGTCACTGCTCCTATCTGCACGTATCTTAACAGGAACAATGACTGGTATGCGGCCCAGTTAAGTTGGTAACGTCTGAGGGAAAGTAGATCCGTGTCTTAAAGTTGAATTAATAGCAGGCCTATTACGCAAACATTTGTAAGTACTGGAATAGTTTATTTTGATTTCAGATTTTTTTTAAATGTATATAAGTTTAAGAATTAGCGAATTTGTAAACTATTTACTTGTGTAATAATAATTTCGAAGCTTCGTTTGACCGACGTATGAATAAAGTGACCAGGCCCATCGCAATGTTGATTTTGCATCCAGTATGGATAAATAATACGCAATGTGCATACAAGTAGATCTTAAGCAGGGCTTTCAAAAGTGTACAGTTTACCGTGAACAGCCTATACCACCGTGTCCACGAACATACTGTACGATAGTCCATTCACGGTTACTCCCAACTTTTCTGAAGCCTTGCTGGAGTTCTACTTCCACAATCTTCCCCCGCTGCATGATAACAACGCAATACCGAAATGTTTCGAAGATACAGGGACAAAGTAAAACAAATTATAACACCTACATACTCCAATATAATTGACTAATTTGCCACTAACGTTTTCAGCCAAAGGAAAAAAGACGTTCTAATACGCAGTACAGCCTAACTACTTTGTTTTTCTTTGTAATATCCCCACCTTGGCATTAGGACTGTGACAGGCAGCGTTGATTTCATTTTAACGGTACAGGCTGTGACGAGAGGCAAATAATAATATAATATAAATCATTACTTCCCATCACACCGATGAAATCTGTATATCATAATCCAATTCAACAGAAGAAACATTCTTATTTTACAAGTGCGGAAAAGCATAACAAGTGACATAGCGTAACACTTAATTAAAACTCACGGTATAAGTACATTATTCAATAGCAATATACATATGTGCATATATATATATATANGTAACACTTAATTAAAACTCACGGTATAAGTACATTATTCAATAGCAATATACATATGTGCATATATATATATATGACGTAGAGATTCTGTCGTTTCAAGCAGAAAAAATTCCTGTAAAAAAAGCATAGCACATCACTAATTAAATCAAATGTCAATGAGTAGGGTTGATTTTATTCCAAGCTCCACTGAACACCACGGTCCTACAAATGGAAAAGTATGCATAATTATAAATTAACCCGGTTCTATTGTAGCATTAACGTATACAGTTGATAAAACGTAACTTGATAGAGACTTATCGTACTCCAAGTACATAGTCAAAAAAGTCATTTGCCGTCAAATGAGAAACTGTTTGCTGCCATAGAAGGATGCACTGACAGAATACTTAGCCCAGAGAAACAAGCATTTGTTTGGGATCTTTGATATTGGCATCAGGGACGTTGGAGTGAAAACCGCCCATGATGTTGTTTGTTAACTTGATGGCGTGGAGGAGTCCGTAACTAGCGATGCGAAAGGGGAATATTTTCCCCCTGAGCGCGTGCGTTCCGAAGCAAGACGTTCGTTCGTCCCTTATCCACGGCAGGTTTAGCTCGCCCGTAAACACGNGTAACACTTAATTAAAACTCACGGTATAAGTACATTATTCAATAGCAATATACATATGTGCATATATATATATATATATATGACGTAGAGATTCTGTCGTTTCAAGCAGAAAAAATTCCTGTAAAGCATATGCATAGCACATCACTAATTAAATCAAATGTCAATGAGTAGGGTTGATTTTATTACAAGCTCCACTGAACACCACGGTGCTACAAATGGAAAAGTATGCATGATTATAAAATAAACCGGTTCTATTGTAGCATTAACGTATACAGTTAATAAAACTTAACTTGGTAGAGACTTATCGTACTCCAAGTACATAGTCAAAAAAGTCATTTGCCGTCAAATGAGAAACTGTTTGCTGCCATAGAAGGATGCACTGACAGAATACTTAGCCCAGAGAAACAAGCATTTGTTTGGGATCTTTGATATTGGCATCAGGGACATTGGAGTGAAAACCGCCCATGATGTTTGTTAACTTGATGGCGTGGAGGAGTCCGTAACTAGCGATGCGAAAGGGGAATATTTTCCCCCTGCGCGCGTGCGTTCCGAAGCAAGACGTTCGTTCGTCCCTTATCCACGGCAGGTTTAGCTCGCCCGTAAACACGCAATAAAACGCAGGGAGGCGACGCAGACGGAACTGCCGCTCGTGTAGGGGAAGGCCGCGGCCGCCGCGAGAGCGGCTGGCAGGCGCGGAGGTACGGCGGCGAGAAGAAAACCAGTTTGCTAACGAGGCGGGCGCGAGAGAGCGTCGCCCCTATGCGGCCCTGATTTATGGGCGAGAATGCCAGCCGCACTCGCTACCTGCCGGGCGGCGACGGCAGGAAGCCCTGCAGACTTGCCACAACTTTACTTACATCCTTCCCAGGCGGCGTCCCGATACTGCAGAGTACAGTACATTCGCGATTGCTTCTGACTTTCCTGAAGCCCTGCTAAAGATCTACTTCCACGATATCTCTACGTGTCAAGCAAAGCAAGCTTAATATATATAGTCTCGAAAATCACACCAAAGGGACAGCACATCGCATTCGTGCGCACTCGATGTAATAATATTTTCCACAAGAACTATTTTTTTCCTAAGCATTACCGATACACCTGTTTCCTCCCTATTTTTATTCATATTAATTATTAATGAAATACGATAATATATACGAAAATTATAACTGAAAATACAATTTAACAAAAAAAAAAGTTACTTTAATGTTAACACAAGAATAAAACACTAGTGATGCATGGCGCATTTAGGAAAAAATCAAGCACGTCATAGGTAAGGTGATTTTTCAAAGGTTTGATTCAAAAAGTGTGAAGAAACCGCTAATACACTTTTGAGTATAATTACTGTGAGCATCTTGCCAGAGTGAAACTCCTACACACACTATTTCGGCGAGTAACAAAGGGTACACTGGAAAACGGCGAGAGGTTTAACTCGAGTGAACTAAAAGAAACTGTGCATGTTCTAGGTACACGCACAGAAGATAATTACAAATGATGGATAATAAAAGTCACATTTTTCACTTAAACGTTAAGTTATGTATACTACTGCATTTTTGGCCATCATTTTTTATCATTAGGTTATGGTCACGGTAAGTATAGCTTATTGTGAATATCTCTTTATTCAATTTAAAGGAAATAAGATCTGAAAAGTATGTGAACACATCATGCTCTTTACATTACATTCGTTCCAAAACAGCTTTCACTCTAGCTTTGCTCAGTTTTCACCCTACGTTACTTTACTCTCGGAAAAAAAATTTTGGAATGCCTCCAAGAAGAGTAAACTCGCGGTTAAAGAAACAAATACGTATAAAAGACATTTTAAAAAATGGGTTTTGGCATCCGTGCATAGTTACCGCGATTGCACGCCACCTTGTTGAATCAGTACACTGATTTTCCGCGAGATAGCACTGTCACCGCTAGTGGAAATATACGGGACGACTCCAAGCACCACGGTTGGCACAAAAAGCACCCGAGTTGTCTTGGGATATTCTTTTATAATCAAACAATAAATAAGAGTCAATAATTCGTTAGAGAACGGAAACCGGTCTCGGATCCACCTGCATCTGGAGGTGCAGCCTCCACACCGTGGTCCTGCGGAGATCTGTATAACAACTAACGCCATCTAGGACTTCAACCACTACCAAGATTGTTCGAGTAGGGAAAGACGAGGCACTGTGTCTTTATAATTAGTGGCTAGAGTGCCTGGTTAGGCTGAAGACAGCCTGCAACCACAAAACAGATAAGTATCCGTTGATGTCTTTATAGCACAATATTTTTTGGGGAGGTTAAATATAATGGTTTATAATTTATATCCGGCAACGTAACTTCTATTCCGTAATATTAATGCCACATGTTTGGAAAAAAAATTAGATTTTAAGGATGTTTAAAATTGTAATGTTGTATGAAAACGTAATTGAGTGCTTTGTAAGTTTGGTAAACGACATCGGTGACACCGTTCTGGGTTTATCGTGTATGATATTAAGTACGTGGGCCTATCTACGTACTTAGTACATCGCCATTTATACGTATGGTACGTATTTTCTTCTAGCCGATATAGAACCAGTAAACGTTTTGTACAACAGTATCTAGAAGGAAGAATTTAGAATATTGTTCTTGTGAGGAAATATTGTAATATTTTAATGAATTATTTACGGGTACGAAACCGAATTGTTAGGAATGATGTATGACATTTTTCCATTCAATGAATAGAGTGTGGAATATCTAAAATTAAATTTGCGGACTGCTGCCAAAAATATTTGTGCTTAATATTTTCATATAATATTTCTTGTTTCAATGCTTTGTATGACTAGTCTAATAGATAATTTGCCACCAAAATAAATGAAACAATCTGAAATATGAGTTGAACATTTTCTATTTTGTAGTTCCTTTATATGATAATTGCTTATATTATTGATTTTTTTCCTGGTTAAAATAATTATGGTAGCTTTTCCTGATAATAGTAAACCTCATTTGCATAAATTTCCTTGTATATTTACATAACAGAATGCGAAAAGTAATTTTGGGTGTACACTTAATTTAACAATGGCAATACTAAAATTCACCGTGAATTTTCAAAATTTCTCTCCTTCCTCTCTACTTATTGCATTGGTAGAAATTTCCCTTTTCCCGCTCCGTGTTTTGATATCAAAAGTACAGGAAACTGACACCATAGATTCTTCAGGTGAGTTTTGGTCACATCGATTTTTTCGGGTTGTTTGGTTGTGCTCCCGGAACGTTTGACTAACCAAGGCATGGAGATGATAGCACAACGAAAAAAAAATCTTCACTACTTACTCTAGTGGAGCCGCGGTGGCTCAGTGGCTAGAGCGCTCGCATACCACCGAGGCGAACCGGGTTATATTCCCGGCGGGGTTGCTTCCGGATTTTCGAACGTGGGAATTTTGCCAGACGACGCCGTTGGTCGGCGAGTTTTCTCGAGGATATCCAGTTTCCCCCGCTCTTACATTCCGACGCTGCTCCATATCCACCTCGCTTCAACCTCATTGGTTTTCGAGAACCCGTCGTTAAGAGCAACCACCTAAACCTCTACACTCTATCTCAAATAAGCTAAAGGCTGAATATCAACCAGGAAGCTAAAATCATACGTATCACACACGGTACCCAATCAGGATGGGTTGCATACACATTGCCTTTTAAAACTGCTTAAGGGAACTGATAATGACGTCGAAAAAAAAAGTGTAAACATACGTAGCCTTCAGATTGCCCCACTTGGCAATACAGTGCGGAGTTATTACAACAGGAAAGAAGTTAACTCAAATCATTCACAGCAAGCATGTGCGTGTGTGCGCATGCGTGCGTAATGCGTGAGATGTTCACCGAGACAAGACACGTCCCGAACGTAAAACGTTTAATTCTGCCGGAATTATAAGTGTAAATACATTTTCTTTTTTAACCACAACAACTTGACAAATACGGACAATCATTTACCTACGTACCGCTTGCTGCCTCGTGTTCACGAATCGTGGAGCATCGTGTCGCGCGCAGTCGGGACGACCGTGACCTTGATAAGTCGTGGCAGCCAAAACAAGTTTATAGGTGCACGGAAATATAACACAACAAGAACTTGACTTGTGGCTACGTTTCAGAAGGAAAGAAGGTGAGTGGAAATTAATTTCCTTATCGTGATCCACTACGTTCCCAACTTACACACAGTGCATTCTCCAGCCAGAGACTGCTCGATGGCAATTTGCAACTGAATGACCAAAGCGAACGAAGATCTTAAATCAGACAGAGTGCGGGGGCCCTGCAACAGAATGACTTCGCATTATCAGATATAGCGATTCTCAGAATCGTTTCTCCCGCTGGACACTTTATCCATGAAATAGATACACGAAATCAATACCGAGATAATTGAAACCAGGATTTACATAGAGATAAATTAATGAAAATCACGAATTACATCGCAACGTGAAGTTATTCTTTAAATAAGTTCTTTGGGGCGTTCTCTGCTGCATTAAGGCTCAACGGCCATGCGTGAGATATTTTCGACGCCTACATCTGAATCGCTAGAGGTACCCCAAACATTGTGAAGAAACTCGAGCACAAGTTATTAAATAAAATTTATATTTACTTTCACCCGTTTGCAAATTCGAAACTTTGTTTTTTTTTTTTTTTGCTTTAAAAAGGCAGTGCTAGCAGAACATTTGGTTATAGTCTATTCGCTGTTTCTTCACGCTTTTTCAATAAAACCTTTGACAAATCACCCCATGTATAAAGTGTGTAGTTGTTCCCCAAATATGTAGCGTATTACAAGGGGTTTATACTTCTGTTAACATAAAATTACCTTGGAAATACGAGTCGGGTGATATATAACACTCAATTCATTGGCCTTAAAAAATTTTTAACTAAATTTTATAAATGTATTGAAATTTAAAAAAAAAAATTAATTAATTTTATTTTATTAGCTTCTAAGATACGTTATTGTGGCTGATGTTCGGGATGCCTCCCCACAAGGAGGAGCAAGAACTTTTGTCACAATTTTTTTTTTAATTCAGGAGGGTTTGGGAGAAAAGAGAACAATTTTAAGGGAAAAAAATTATTTTTTATTAAAATAATTTATTTATGAAGTGATTTTTGGGGTACAACTATTGATTTTGTCGGTAAAATGGCCGTCCCAGGCCGCCGACCAAGCCTGTGACGTCATGGCAGGCAACTCCTACCTCGTGATGCATGATGCAATTTTTCCTCGATTCCGCCATAAGCCTACTACTTTGATTAAATTACACTTTTGCTTATATTTTATTTACGAATTAAGATATTTCATTTTCAATTAATATCAATAAAACAGTGACGATATAGGTGCGTTGGTTACGCCTAGTACGAAATAGCGTAATTTTCTAGATTCGGTCAAGCTTTGTTTGCATGAGGCGGCTGAATATTCTAGAAGCATAACTTTATCAGGGTTTCAGAAAAGTTGGAAGTAACCGTGAATGGGCTATAGCATACATCGCATTTAAAGTGATCGTCGATTGTAACCAGCAGCTCTAATTTTCTAGATCACTTTTCATTGCCGTGCTTGGAGGGACTTCCGCTTTTAGAACGTTACTAAGTGACCGCCGTGCAGGGATGTTATAATTCAATTATTAAGTTCCTCATTAACGTTGCCTGCTTGGTGAACGCATATAGTACATAGTTCGTTCGAGGTTTAACTTTAATTTTAGCTCAACCACAGAAAACAAATCCTATTATTCGTTGCACGTGCGTTAAACACGTAATGGAATATCTACGCTGATGACTGCAACGAACTACAAAAAATAATTCTGTGCACGAAAGTCTTATTAAAAATGTAATGTTTTAAACGCAGGCCACCGATGATTTCATTTTATTCCATGAAACATTAGAGAAAGAAATCGCGTAGTAGGAAGGAACGTAAGAGTATTTCTCGTAATTTAACAACGTTACAAGATCAGTCCATGAATAATAGTTTGCAGGTCCGTGCAACAGTTATTTTACGTGGTAAGAATGTGGGGTAGAGTGCGCATGCCCGTTGCACAGCAACCACTCTTCGGGTTCCAACATTCTAACTGATTTTCTACCAATAGCACTGTCGAAACAACGCAATGTGGATTAGGATCGCGGTTATGGAATACTGTCTGTGTAAGTGTTTTGGAATAGCTGTACACTTACTCCGATATTGTTTTAACACGACTTTCAAGTCAGTCTCAATATTTAATTCATATAAAAGCGTGTGCCCATTGAAAAACCAAGTGTAAACAAACAAGTTCATCACTGACTTACACGTGACTTTGTCAGTTATATTGGCGATGGGCGAATCAAGACGAAAATAGGTCCAGTTCATCTATAGTAAATGTAATTTTTGAATGCGGCAGAAATATACACGAAAGGCAGGGAAAAATAAACCCAAGCAGGGCTTTTAAAAGTACTAAGTTAATACTGACCCATCTTTTACAGTGCAACTAAATGTACCTACATTTCACACTCGGGCCTAAGGCTTAACACATGGAAGCAAGGTGGTCGATATGCCGTCGGAAAAAATATATTATAACTGCTGCCTCTGCTGCGTTCTATTTAGTCAATTTACGGTAGCTTCACACTTTATGAATAAAACCTTTGAAAAATCGCCCCGTGAATGACATGTCTGATTGTTTCCTAAAGAAATTATAGATCATAAAATTTTACATTTCCATTAACATTAACGTTTTTTTCTTGTTTGGCTAAATAGTAATATTTTGTCTATAAATTACAAAATTATTGTCTGTCCCACGCACAAATAAGGTGAGTTGGTTTATCCTCAGCGTTTTCTTGCAGACTTGTCGATGTTTTGTATGCATGTGGCGGAAGGATACGTAAAAGTAGCCCGATAGTAAAAAACTTCAACAGGGATTCAGGAAGTCGTGCTCGCGCGAATACTGCAATTACTCTCCCCCCCCCCCAAATCCCTTCAATCACGTTGGTTCTAGTTCGATTTCTGGCGGTAATAAGCATGGATTTTCGCTCGCGAGGAACATGGTCGACGCTGCCGTTAGTCGATGGGTTTTCTCGGGACACTCCCCATCCCCGTCACACTTGCATTCCGTAGGTGCTAAATATTAGGGTCACGCTCCACGTCACACTTAAGGGAATACGGGAATCTACGAATCTCTCCTTGAAAACTGGGCCGTCTGATGTGTGCACCTCTCGATAATACTCATTATTATTACATTACACAGAGTTGATCTTTGCGCGCCATCTCACCCGAAACACTGAGAAGAAATGAAGACCTGGATATAACCCCTTTTTTCTATGGTACATCACACTTATACTTGTAGGAAAGTCACCCTATATATTTTTTTTGCAGTGACCACAAAAGGTTTACGGTAACAACTGATAATTCTGTGTTCACCATAAAAAAAAAGGGACAGGTGAATACCAATACATCGTTTTCTGGTACCAATAAATACGTTCATTCCCACCGATGTAGTACGAAGCAGAACAACTTGGCCGACTCCGGATTGCGGCGCGGGACGGGGCTGCAGAGCGGGCGAGCTTCGATCGCCGGCCACGCCGAGTCTGCACTGCAGCTGTGCGGGGAGGTCAAAGTTACCGCAATCACTGCCGGTCATTTACAAAACTCCAGGACTTCTGCAATGCATGCCAACCCCAAATCCTCTGCACTTGTATTACGGAAGTGCGAGAAGGATCTACCGTGACAGCTGCCGAGGATCTGTACTTAGTTTGGCCGGCAAAACACACTTTAAGGAGCCTGCCTAGTTGTGATATGGGCTCTCATTGTAAGAAGTCGTCTCTATTTTAATTTTTAAAAATTGAATATCTCAATGTAAATATTTTTTCAAGACAGAAATGAAAGTCGGTTTTTTTGTTGCCAACTCATAGATATGGTTATAGAAACATAAATGTGAACGCTGAAAGTCAGCAAGATTCGCTGTAAATAGCCCCTGTGTTTACGATATTTATTTTTCTGTAAAACAGTAATTCTGTATATTTTCTGGACAGATTGCTGTATTGAAACCCTATAGTCAGCGCTAAAAATCCTGAGGAAACAGAACACAAATGAAGAATGTTTATACAGGTTGATTCTATAATCATGGGACAAACATTGAGGGGTGGTAGAGCTCACTAAAAAAAAAAAAATATTGTATAGGAATATATGGGCGGAAGAGACGCATTGAGGCACAAAAAAGAAAATAACACATGAAATGCAACACATTAGATGCATGTCTGCCTTTTCGCTATTCGTAAAATCACCCATCACGGCCGAACTCTAAAGCGCAAATGCTTTGTTCGCTGATGCAGCAGGTCACTGGCGCACCTTTTGACTGCCCTCAACTATCGCCACCATTGTCAGCCAATCACGCCACATGTAGAGGTCGCCAATCATGCGTGACTGCTGGTAGATGCATTTCCAGCAACTGTTTTAACATTTTCTGTACGGAATCACTCGTTAAGTATGCTGCTAATGAACATTTTTTTGTTTCCGTTAATGTGTTATGTTTTTGTGTTTGTGCCTCAACGCGTCACTTCCGCCCATATATTACTATACACTAATTGTTTGTTTTAGTGAGCTCTACCACCCCTCAATGTTTGTCCCGTGATTTTAGAATCATCCTGTATACTATTATCCATCACCGTCGAAATTCTTCCTTACTGCCAGACTTTACCTTGAGGCGTTTAAATTTATATAATATGAAGGGGGGGGGCGCTTAGCTTTCTACAGCACTGCCCACCAGGCCTACTGTGAAACCTTAGTCAAACGACGTTTTTCAGTTCGCTAGCAATTTTTGTATTCCTGCCTATGTGTTAATATGTCTGACTGCAACAGAAGCACACAAACCCAAAATTCCACCATACGAAACGTGTTGTGGTTAGTGGATTTATTTATTTAGATGTGAACGTTAAATAACTTCGTTTAAATCATGAACTATCATTTTATTTTTATAATGCCACATGCAGTTCGTTCTTTTGATTCTTTTGGGAGTGTCAGCAAAACGAACTAAATTTTCTCTAGGCCACGTATAAAAAAAAAACTAAATCTTTGGAAAATAAGTATCAGACATGAAATCCATTAATATAAAATAAATTTCTTGTGGTTTAATTCAGTGCTCATTTTTGCAAGAACTAATGAAAGCATCTGTATTTCAGACATTGATTACCGTGCGCACGCTTCTACATTATTTAAAAATTATATCTGTAAAGGTCTGCATTGTAATAGGGCAATTTTTTCTTACAGCAGGGTCACTATAAAATACTGTTCGTCGTCCGACAGTAAAATTGGGCTGAAAAAATAAAAATAACTATTATTTTCTTCGCTAGCATAAACCAACTATTCTCATCAAAGCTCAAACTCTTTACGAATGAGATAATTCGCTCCTTCCTAGTTATACACAACGGCAGGTGCTCATTATTTATGCACTTGCATGTTGTCGACTTGCAGACAAACAAGGAATGCTATCGTTGTATTATGTATTCAGAATATTTTTTCGAGATGGGAGAGGGGTTTGTGGTATGTGTTTCACGTTATAAGGTTGTTTTTATTTTTTCATCTTCCTCTTAACAATGAGGTCTTGAGAGACGATGAGGGTGAAATGAGGTGAGAATGGAGCAGCGCCAGAATGCAAGAGCGGGAGAAACGGGAGACCACCGAGAAAACCCGCCGACCAGCGGCATCGTCCGGAAAGGTTCCCACTTGCAAAAATCCAGGAGTGACCCGGCCGACCAAATCCATAGAAAAAACTTTAGTTTAGGCCTTAATGCACTCGGAAGCCCATGCTTAGCCTACTAAGGGAACAGAAGGCCCAACATGTTAAGCGACCGATAATGACCACTAGATGATGCAAAGTTTGGTTTCAACGCGCAATCTCAAAACCAAACAAAAGTTACACCTAAAACTGATAGTTTGTAATATAAATAAAAATTATTTGGAATATTTAAACCAAAGCAGCAAAAGCTGCCACGATATTCCTTTTTTTTTTTTATACGGCGATCAGGGCCCGCTTACATTGAATCATCCACCGATCTCATAAGCTGCCGCCACCGCTCGTAAAGAGCACGAAAGCGAGATTTACTCGTACATAATTCATGAGCGCCGTCCTCAAATTCGCTGAGAATGTTTAGACAGAGAGCCCAAATTTTATTGAGAGGTTCTGGCGAAGACGATTTGAATTCATGACGGCTCAGGAACACATTACCTTTCCAAACCCCGATCATTCACAAATACCGCTGATATCGTACAAATTTCACATTACATTTTCTTACCGACGCCTCAAAAAACGAAAAAAAGGAGAAGGGTCTCAATTTCACGGTTCATATTTCTGGTATACCAGTATACCTACTGCTTATACACAGCAAGAACTGCTTGTATGGTTTATAAACAATTGCTTTGGAAACTGGTTGCCATAAAAATGGTTTGTTACGCGGTGAGTGAAATATTGGTTGCTTACAACACGCAGCAGCTTTTTATATCTTCACATCAAAAGGTGTGGTAAAATTACATTTGTAGCGTTACAAAAATAAACTTAGCAACTAGTTAAAAAAGAAAATAATAATTTGTAAAACAAATTAGAGTGTACTTACGTGTATGGTTTTTGAACACCTGTCACTCTTTTTTATCCCTAGCGAAAGAAAAACAATCCAAATATTATATTTAAAAAAAAAATGTTTTGGCTGGTAGATGGGGGACTCTGCTTCATTCAAATTGTGATGCAGAGCACGCAGAAAGGATGGGAAATACAATAACACGACAATCTCGGACGTCGGCCTCGAGCAAAGCTACGTTGATGGCCTTCTTCGCCAACATCTCGAAGGTTTTTTTTTTCTTTTTTGCATTAAGCCATTTACGGGAAACAGAGTGCAAATGTCGTGGAAAATCCAGAGACGACGACCCACGCCTCAAGCCGACAGACAACAGCGAAGATTCTTGCGAGTCTTGACCGCGGCATCATACGTCCGTCATCACGCGCTCAGGCCGACATAATCGAAGATAAACGCTCATTATCCCCGCTTGACAGCATTCTAATGACACATCCCTTAGCCCCTTAAAACTCAGTTTTCTAAGCTATGTATATAACACAGAGNTAAAAAAAAAAATGTTTTGGCTGGTAGATGGGGGGACTCGGCTCCATTCAAATTGTGATGCAGAGCACGCAGAAAGGATGGGAAATACAATAACACGACAATCTCGGACGTCGGCCTCGAGCAAAGCTACGTTGATGGCCTTCTTCGCCAACATCTCGAAGGTTTTTTTTTTCTTTTTTGCATTAAGCCATTTACGGGAAACAGAGTGCAAATGTCGTGGAAAATCCAGAGACGACGACCCACGCCTCAAGCCGACAGACAACAGCGAAGATTCTTGCGAGTCTTGACCGCGGCATCATACGTCCGTCATCACGCGCTCAGGCCGACATAATCGAAGATAAACGCTCATTATCCCCGCTTGACAGCATTCTAATGACACATCCCTTAGCCCCTTAAAACTCAGTTTTCTAAGCTATGTATATAACACAGAGGAAGTTTCTTTTTAGATGGTTCTGAACACTGCAAGGCTCAGTGCAAAGTGGGAGATTGATTCGTAAAACGTGAAAGTGTCCCATACTACGAGTTGTTTATATTACTATAGGATAACGAAATGCTTAAAACTCATTCTCTATTATAACGAAACACACAAGCTCTACCAGTTTACTTACAGCACGCATCAGAAATGTTTTAAAAACCACAAAACCTTACATTAAAAGTGGGCCCCGAAAGGGAATTATGACGCTGTCACCATCACGTTAGCTCGTGTAATAAATAAAATTCATTATGAAGTATTTCAGGAAATAAATAGCTAATGTCTACACAAAATTTACCCCCCTAAAAATAAGTTATCCGCACTCTGAACTTCCATGATCTTAGTTGCACAGTTTGAAAACACTATACATAGCTCGTTTTGAATATGTGTTAATAAGAAACAGGTTTATATTGTACATCAAGCAAGATATTTCCCAAACAGCTTTTTTTTCCCCACGACTAATCACCACAAGCCGACATTACAGCCTGTTCTCTGGCCTCACGGTACGTGGTGTATCCTGAGGGAACTCATTGTTTACTATGATACAGGCTGTCCACTGTAAAGTGAGCACTTTTGAGGCCCTAGTTACCTTTTCCCTTTAAGTCATTTTTCATCTTATAACCACATTTTAAAAATAAATATTGCCATGTAAGTGATAAACAAACTGTGTATATTCCACCACATTCGAAATTTAACGTCTAAGGCTAAAATAAAATGTATCTATTGACTATTATTCTAAATGAGAGGGCTTTCAAAAATGCTCACTTTACCGTGAATAGCCTATATCAGTAAACCCCTCGTGATGTGAGCAATGCACTAATAATTTAAGAAATATAAACATTAAATAAAAGGCTATTTCTGTACGTTTAATATTTAATTACAATAATTCCACAATTGAAAAGAATGCACTTCGTTTAACATTATTTATTTGTAATTTAACATATGTAAATTGTTCACGTGCTGTAGTAGTTATAAAATGTAGGTTCCCCGTCAAATGGATGCTGGATGGGGACAAGGCAACGAGTCGGCGGCCATTTTGAATGACGTCGCACGGCCATTTTTTCCCCTCGGAATTTCCCTTTTTCCCCTCTAAAACGACTAAGATCAACAGATTTCCCTAAAAATTTACCTCAAAACCAACAAAACCTCCCGCAAAAAATGTGTTTTGCACAATGTTAACGGACTTTTGCAAACTCCGTCGGAAATTGTGCAAATGCCCGCCGGAGTGTGCAATAAATTACAAGCACTATCTGTCATTCCATGCCAGTACCATCTATCTTGTATGAAGAATGTTCGAGTTTTTTTTACCTGTAATGCAACTTCTACCTTTCGTTCCAGTCTCTCTCACCAACGCCCGTTCTCTCTCGCCTGCTCTATCCCTTGGGGTATTCTCATATTCCTTCCGGTCTCCTTTTTTTTCTCACATTCCTTCATTCCTTCCTGTCTCACTCTCTCTCTCTTGTCCATTATATCCCTGGGAGGGGGGGAGNGAGTCCTCCATCTTGAATGTTCTCTCATCACAGTAATCTACTGCCACATTGTTTTTCTCATATTCCTTCTGGTATATTTTCACCTGGCGTCCTAGCGAGGGACGAGTCCCATGCTCTGTAATTCCACCATGGTTTTCTCATATTCCTTCTGGTCTCCTTTCACCTGACGTTCTGGCGGAGACGAGTCTCATGCTCTGTCATTCCACATTAGCGACACGAAGGGAGGTCTGCCCACGCACGCTAGCCTAAGAGCGCAAGTCAAGTATGGCCTAAGCCCACTTATAAGCATACTTGGCTGTAATTTCCGAACCGTTTAAGATACAGCCACCAAATTCATAACATAGGCATCACCCCCGACGGCGTAAAGGACCGCGGGGTCAAGTAGGACTTAAGTCCTCTTATAAGCATAGTTTCCCGGCATTTCCCACCCATCGAAGCTACGACCACCAAATTCATATCACATGCATTACTTCCGATAGAAATCAAGGAGATAAGTACAAGTATATCTTAAGCATTGTTATAACCATAGTTGGTAAGCATTTCCAAACCTTTGAAGTTCAGGAACATTCAATAACCATCCACGTATGTAAAGAAAATAAATGCATACATGCAAGTGTAATGCAAAGTTACCATTGCATGTAGGAGTGTAGGGTCTGAAATAGCAACCGCATACACATCGACCTGCACGCACTCGACAATCACCCACCGCCGCCCTTGTCGTCTGCTACCGCAGGTGTCTACCAACTCGGACCCC
>NQII01007638.1:62773-84158 GCA_002778355.1 Clitarchus hookeri
GGATGTTAATAACGAGAGTCATGTCCTGCAGATCACCCGTCCCCAGTCGCTGGGCCCTCGCGAAATTGAATTTTTTTTTTTTCCAGAACGCGCGCAGGCGGCGAAATTGCGGGGCATCCATGATCTCGTCCGTTCCTCGACAGTCTCGAAGGATACTTTTATACACACTTCACCCCGCCAGCACGAACTAAATGGGACCGGAGCCAGTTCGAATTATCCGAATTAATATAACTGGAAATGGAACTAATTAAACTGTAAAGTACACTATGAAAACATTAAAATAACGTGGCATAAATTGTATTTTTACACCACGGTCGGGTATCGGGCATTGCTCTTTTTTTATGTGGCCTGTAGTAAATCGACGGTACCTCAGCAAGTGAGCCCAGTTTCACTGAGTATCCGATTTATTCAAAGATCAATTGTTACCCAAAAAACCTTGAGAAAAATCAGATGTCATTACGGTAGTACATAACTGTATTTTTTTTTTGTAAAACGCAAAAAAAAAATTGTTTTCACAGCTGGTTTCCAATTTTTTTTGTACCAGTGAAATTATTTTTCTGTTTATAATCACAAACTCTACAAAATAAGGTCACACGCACATTTTAGACGCTTCTGAAAATGTTGCGGCACATCCCATACCATTTTCAATTTCCTAAGCAAATTTTATGAACTGATATTTCTGGGCATAAACCTTGACACGGGAGTATTTTTTTTCGTGGCACGTAGCACAGTGGTTATCGCATGCTTTTTCTAAACTGAATATTACGTGCTCGATTCCCGAAGGGTCAGGCAAGTTAATTGGTTACGTGTCATTTGCGAAAATAAAATCTTTGATAGCTGCTCAAGGTGTTAAGCGGGAAAATGTCAGAAATCAATAACAGAACAAAATTTTGTCAAGTTGTTCGGTAGGGCAGATTGCCTTCGACAAATTTTGCTAACACTGTAAACATAGTTGGTTTTGAAAGAAAACAAGGGCAATTTGTGACACCAAAAGCACCCGTGCCGTTACTAATTTAAAAAAAAAAAAAAAAAAAAAACATACGTAATATGTAGAGCAGATGCTTAACGGAAAGACAAGCTTTGAACTGAAGTAATTAATATACACCCCACACGAATTTTGCTCATAATTTTACATTACTTACTCAAAAGAATGCAAAACGTACGAAGTGATAATACCAAAATGTTATTTTCCTTTTATACGCATTACTAGGGGCAGTGACATTTCGCGAAAAGATTTCGAGACAAGATAGAGCCCAAAGCAACTGTAGGGGTCATCCAGCTTCTTTGATTGGCTAAATAATGGCCCGTGTTAACTGTTTGCGCACGAATCACGGAGGTCCAGGGTCGAAGTTACTTAGTCCTGAGTGGCTTGGTCAAAGACGGACACGGCACCAGAAACCAGTGGAGGTATAACAACAGCTGAGGTGTGTATATAGTATTGTAGTCTACTGTGTGCTCCGATTTTTACGCGAAAAGTCAGTGGCCCTACGCATTTCGTCTCAAATGCGTCACAGCAAAATGGATAGGAGGGTGAGAGCGACATATGAAACAACTGCGCACACATTTGCCTGGCAAGCAGACAGTAGACAGACAAACACGTGTTACGCAGCCGGTCGTTATCAAATCTGCTACCTCGTGATAGCACGCTAGGCCAGGTTGACACTCACGTACACATACAATGCCCGGACACGTGTCACCACGCTGACTGCAGTGCGACACACACTGTGCGTTGCCCACTGTGCTTGGTGCTCTGTTCTTGGCTGTGACGCGCGCTACAAAGGCGGGACTGCATGGACACGTGGTACGGACTTTATTGAAAATACTGGCACTGTCAGATATGGACATGTAATTTATAAAATTATTCAATATGTTTTGACACACCGTTCATTGGAACTGATTCTAGTTACTTGATTGCATTAATTTCTTTGAACTTATTGTAAATTGTATTGATTGAATTAATTGTAAATAGCAAGCGATAGCAATTTATTGCGAGATGTTGAGTCGAGAGTATTTTCTTTGTAGTTATTGTAAATATATGAGGAAATTATAATTATCACTTTTATTTAATTAAGATCTCCATCCCTAAAAAGAACCTGATTTTGTAAAAGTATTATTATTTTAACTTGAGCGATTACCAAACAAACTCTACTAGTTGTATTGCATTTGATCTGTGCATATAAACCCATCATTTCAAGACATAATTCAGTCCCAAGGTTGACGACATACAAGTATATGTCAGTTTCACGTGTTTCATTGGACCTCCCCTCATCCGACCAGGACTCAAGACCAATAGCAGACGTTCAGCACTCTGCTAGCTTCATTCCTCGTGGCCGGCAAGGTTAAACAGGACACTCAGTTCTGTCTGTTGCAGAAGCTAATGAACAAGTGACTTCTGCTAAACATATGAAAGATATGTAAGGACTTTGTAGTCAAGCTTGGTGTTGTACCGCGAAATGGCATGGCCTCTTTCTACACCGAGAAAAAAGATTTTGTTGGTATAGTATAATCCATTCACGGTATCTTCGATACTTTTGAAAAGAACCTTTGAAAAATCACCCTAGGAGTTACATGTTCAATTGGTTATAAAAAAATGGTATATGGAAAAAGGTTTTGTCTTGCTTTTAGCACTGAAGCACTATATAAATTGGTTGTTTTAAGTTTTAAGTATATTTTTTCAATAAATTTTAATAATTTGTTAAAAGTCCGTAAGAATTAACAACGGATTTTGAAGGGACATGTTGGTTATAGCTGAAAAGAAATAGTTCGTAGGTTAAATATTAATATGTATAAATTTAATGCCGTAATTGTAAAGTTAATATTGCTAAACTATATATTTACATTTTTACGTAGCACTCATGGGTAAAGATTTCACCGTTATTAATTGAAATTAAATAAATTTCAGTTGTTGTCCAGCGGACTCGTACACTCCATCTTGTTCGTTTGGGCACGTTTTTTTCAGAAGTATAACCACGCCATATTGGAGACGCTGAATTGTGGTTATAAAACTAACGTAACACATTCTTTCTACTTACAAGATAATTCTAGGTTAAGATGTAATTTTAGTATTAGCGTTGTTATTTCTGCAGTTTATCAAATAAACGTGCAAAATATAGAAAGGCATTTGAATATTTCCGTTACGTTATTCCCTTCGCAAAGAATGCAAAGGAATCGAATTTTGGTCGCCGCCAACTGATAATCGATTATTTTCGAAAGCTTTTTGTGGAGACCAAGAGATGGCAGCACATTAGCGTTGGTTCTTCAGTGCCAAATGTTAGCCGTGACTCGTCTTTCCGCCGCATAGTGTTGTTTTTATGTTGCAGTGAAGAAGCGCGACAGTTCTTGATGGAACAGAGATGTACCTACACCGCAGGTTTCAAAATGAAAGTGATTTTGTTCGCTGAAGAGTTTGGAAATCGAGCCGCGGGCCGTGAATTCGTAGTAAATGAAACGTTAGTGCGGGGCTGGAGGAATTTTTCTCACTTATAAGTCGCACCCCAAGTTTTCAATAAATTTTTTTTTTAATAAAATGTGCCACTTATATGCGATAAAATACGGTACCATTTATCACAGTGAAATCTTTAACCTGAGTGCTACTTCCAAAAGTTTATTATGTAAAATTTAACTTTTTCCTTACAGCAAATATGTAAATAAATCTTAATACAATAAGTAAACTTTAATTAAATTATATAATTAACAGTTCCGATATATACTTCAATCTACCTTTTTGTATGTATTACAACATTTCGCTAAATTGATTAGCATTTTTTAGACATTTAGAGAATTTTATTAAAGTATATGACAGTTGAGATTACATGGCATTGTTTCTCTTCAAAAATAAATTTTGGTAGTTCCCACATGGACACTGTTAATAAAATATTTGACAGTTCCCACAAGGCACTGTTTGTTTACAAAATATTTGACAGTTCCCACATGGCACTGTTTACAAAACGTTTGACAGGTGTCACATGGCAATGTTTTGTTTACATACTGCGGAAGGATACATAATCGGCTCCCTGAAAGTAGATATTTAGCAGGGTTTCAGAAAATCTTGAAGTTACCGTGAATACATCAAATATTTGCTCACCCAAATATTCTGTTTGTATTGATTTACAGTTTATTGAGGTTATGTGCGCACGTTTATTAGTGGGTTGGCCTTTTGTGTCGAGACTCTATTAATTTTTTTTGTACAAATAACAGTTTGAAACAGAATATATTATATACATATATATATATTATATACATATATATATATATATATACAAACACACACACACGCTGCGAGCTCCCGTTATACGCGGTCCCTCTCTGTGAAAAAAAAGGGGGGGAGGGTACCCACCTCGACCCTTCCCTCCCCCAGTGAGACCTGCACGCTGCCTCGTCGCCATTCCCCCTACCCACCCGGGAAAAACGGGGTATGACTGACAGCGGGGACGTAGCTGGCGTCACAGACCCCCCTCCACCTCCCTGCTGGAGAAGCCGACAAGTGTAGAGGATTCGCAAGAATATTCTGAGAATTACGACCCTCGGCGCAACGCGGGATTTAGAGAAGTTTCTCGGACGACGGGAGATTGCGACGCGACGGCGTACGAGGTGCTTGTGGTGTGAATGGACGAGGGGGCGTGATATCCGACAAGTGAAGGCTACTGTGCGCGAGAGTGTTCAGAGATCTCTAAGACACTGCGGACTGGTGGGACCTGGACTAAACTGAATAACTCGTGATACGGGACTTTGTTGTAAATATTGGAACTGTCAAATATGGACATATAATTTGTAAAATAATTGAATAGGTTTTGATGCACTGTGTATTGGGACTGATTTTTAGTTATTTAATTATGTTAACTTCTTCGAGGTAATAAATTCTATTGATTGAAGTAATTAATTGTAAACAGTAGGTGATATCAATTTATTGTGAGATGTTGAGCCGAGAGAGTTTTGTTTGGAGTTGTAAATAAAATTAGGAAGTTACAATTAACTCTTTTATTTAATTAAGACTTCCATACCTTAACGAACTTGGTTTAGCGCACTGAATTTTGAGAGACGAATTGTAACAATATAACAATGTAACTATATTGTTGTTGACACACCAACTATTTTATTATTTCTACATTCTTGTGGCATGGATCTACTGAAACCTTTTTCATAGGTTACAAAGTGTCAGCTGTTATAATGCATTAATAAGTACTTTTCACACCAAATATTTCTCTTTTGCAGCACCTGAATCGAAAAATTAAATTTTTACTTTAAGNTACCTTAACGAACTTGGTTTAGCGCACTGAATTTTGAGAGACGAATTGTAACAATATAACAATGTAACTATATTGCTGTTGACACACCAACTATTTTATTATTTCTACATTCTTGTGGTATGGATCTACTGAAACCTTTTTCATAGGTTACAAAGTGTCAGCTGTTATAATGCATTAATAAGTACTTTTCACACCAAATATTTCTCTTTTGCAGCACCTGAATCGAAAAATTAAATTTTTACTTTAAGGGGTTTAAGGCTGCTCACGATAAAGTGAGCACTTTCGAAAGCCCTGATAAGATCTACTTGAATTGTGTATTCTTACACCATATGTAAAATTAACATTGCCGTGGGGTTGATCACTTTGTTCATGCGTCAGTCAAGCGAGACTGTGGAATTATTACAAAAGGACATATTTTACACACCTGCTAATTCTTACACTTACATACATTAGAAAACCGCCACGTAAAATAAATAATTTCGATATTCATAAATTCTTACCTAATACTTCTAACTCGATGATAAAATATGGAACTACTTTCACTCCGTCACTACCAATAGCTGTAAATTTATATTATGTAATGTACTAATAGCCACGCAAAAATTGTGGAGCTGAACGAACAGAAACTTTACACTTCTGTGTCATAATAGTTATGAAAATATTTTCCAACGGACTGTATTAGAGCCTTCAGCTGTTATCAAATGGCTACCGGCTCCCGCTGACAATTGCCACCAGTCCGTTACAGCGATCAAACCGCTAACCACAGTACCAGCGGGTCTCCACGAACCGTCTAACTAGGCTAGTGTCTAGAATTTCTGCACTGTTAACAATTTCCGTATATTTACGGAAATTTTTTATGGAAGTGTGCAGTAAATATACGGAAACGCAATCCGTAATGACAAGAAACGTAGTTGAGTCCGTAAATACGAAATACGGAAAGNAGTGTCTAGAATTTCTGCACTGTTAACAATTTCCGTATATTTACGGAAATTTGTTATGGAAGTGTGCAGTAAATATACGGAAACGCAATCCGTAATGACAAGAAACGTAGTTGAGTCCGTAAATACGAAATGTCTCCGTATTTGCTATGGCTTCGGGTTTCGGGAACGAAAAATGGCGAGTGTACATGAAACTTCCTTCGCCACTGTAACCAGAAAATTATCGTTTCTGCGACAGTTAAGGTTGTCCACGCCACTAAGACCTATCCTTTCAAACGTAAAAAAAGTAGCATCAGACGTCTGTAACATTTAGCAACACTTAAAATGCACTAACTTAAATGGAAACTGAAAACTTTGTTTATATGTATACTAGAAATACAAGTGTTATAACACGGATAGTATGTGAGAGGTGTACGTGAGCGGTTAGAGTCGTAGAATTGTAACTATTTGACTGGAGGCTCAAATCTTGCTCAAATATAAAATATGTTAAATTTTATAAATATATTTTTTATACACAGTAGAACACCCATATAACGAAAATTAAAGATANAATATAAAATATGTTAAATTTTATAAATATATTTTTTATACACAGTAGAACACCCATATAACGAAAATTAAAGATATTTTCATAATCTCTTTTTATTTTAAACTGGAAGTACAGAAAACTAATTAACAGAAAGGGTCCGTGAAATTTACGGANTTTTCATAATCTCTTTTTATTTTAAACTGGAAGTACAGAAAACTAATTAACAGAAAGGGTCCGTGAAATTTACGGAAAGTCCGTTTTTGAAAATCTATGGGTCTGTAAATTTACGGAGAGTTAACGGACACCTCTGGATAAATTTTTACCAGCACTTTTCCGTAAAATGAAGGGAATTTTTTTTTTAACAGTGTGCTGTTTTGGTTGTCCTTATACAGGCTGCCTATAAAGTCTCGACGCATTTAAGTGAAAACGTCACGTTTGCTCTTTTTTGTTACAGGGATCCAGGAAGGTAGTGCAGAATGTTAACCGTACAGGAGAGAACCGCTGTTGTTTGGGGCACGTCTAAGAGGATGNGGATCCAGGAAGGTAGTGCAGAATGTTAACCGTACAGGAGAGAACCGCTGTTGTTTGGGGCACGTCTAAGAGGATGTCCTATGACGACGTTAGAACTGATTTTGTGCGTAGATTCAAGAAACCTGCCCCCAACAAGAACGAACATTCGTCTTCTTGTGAACAAATTTAACAGGACGGGAAGCGCAGCAAATGCTAAAACTTNCCCCCAACAAGAACGAACATTCGTCTTCTTGTGAACAAATTTAACAGGACGGGAAGCGCAGCAAATGCTAAAACTTCCCGGCAGGCCGCCAACATTTGCAGATACCGTGCGGTCCATTCAGCGGGCCATTGAGCGTAGCCCGAATGCATATCTCAGTCTCAGTAGGGAGCTGGGTGTGCCACGTAGCACCTACCGTATGGAAAGTGTTAAAGAGTTTACCCTTATGAAATAGCGCGTACAATATCAAAGTGCTACACAAACTTCAAGAAGAAGATTTGGCCACTTTCCGTACCCATGGCCTTCGTCCTTGTCGGGGCAGATCTACGCACAAGATCAGTTCTAACGTCGTCGTAGGACAATTCTCTTTGACGCGCCCCAAACAACAGAGATGATCTCCTGCGCAGTCAACATTCTGCACTGCCTTCTGGATACATTTAACAAAATAGAGCAAAGGTGACGTTTTCACAGAAATGCATGGAGATTTTATAGACACCCTGTATAAACGGTGCTGTATGTCACCGTTGTGATCCTCCACTGTCAAGCAAGCCAGTTGAAGATGTCTAAATATATGTCAAAGATAACCAGCACTGATGCCTCCGGCCAGAAACGTTTCCGAGCGACGACGAGAGAATTAAGAGGGAGGGGGGGGTGGTAGAAAAAGCGAGAAGGGGGGAAAAAGAGAACAAAATCGCTTTCGTGCTCCCCTCGTAAACAACGTTGGACCAACCCTACGATGATTTACGAGCGGCGCCTGGCCTGTGGAAGACCAACTCTCAAACAGGGAGTCATTGCTGTAATGAGCGGGTTGGCGGACGAAGATTAATAATTGTTAACCACATCCCCGGGCGCTTCAGCTGGTCCTCCGAGTCTTCTTCTTACTAAGACCGCAGCCTCCGACCGAAGCTAAAAGAGCGAGCTCTTGCTCCGCGCGTGCCCGGATGTCGCCTCGATTCACAGCCGGCTCACGCCGCTGCGTTTGGAGTCGGGCAAATAGCACGAGCACCTCACGACAGCCCCCGGACACAACGTCAGAGCACGACGAGATTTCCAATAGGCTTTTCACGGGTGAACAGAGTACTCACGGCCCCCGCCTGCCTGGAGATTCTTCCCGCTTTCTGAGGCCAAGAAGCTCGGGAGCGATAAGGGCGACACTGCCACGCGGATCAAGTGCGCCATCGCCGCTACGCTCAAGGCTCTGAACTGACGTGCAGTTGTTCTCGTCGTGCAGCGTGTACCAATGGGGCTTTAAGTGGTGGCCGTATTATTTTATTGGTGGAAGATCTTTAGGGCGTTTCAGTGCAGGGCCCTTGAGTAGTTTTGTATGTATCTGACGCGTATATATTGAAATGCGGCACTTTGAAAAGCATTTTTTTTTTAAAATCATTTTGGAGCGGTTCTAACATGCGTGACGTGACGTCTTGAAAGCACTCGACAACCCTCGCCTGAAGTGTGTGTTCTTTCCGTAGATCAGCACATTGGACACACGTTTAAAAGTTTCGTGNAAAATACACCGAAAGGACGACACACCGCATTCGTGCGCACTGGCTCTAATAATACTTTTGAAAGAACTATATCTTACTAGGCATTACCAACACACCAGTTTTATACCTGGTTTTATTCACATTAACTATAAATTAATTGTTATGGTTAAAATATAATTAAAAGTTTAAATTAACAACAAACATGATAGGTTTTTATGCTAACATAAGTATGCCTATAAAACGCCTGTGATACATGACATATCTAGGAAACAACGTAACGCATAAGGGTGATTTTTCAAAAGGTTTCACTTGAAAAAGTGTGAAGGAACTGCGGAGAGACTACACAAAAGCGCTTCCGCTGAACTCACGATAGTCCGCCGCAACCGTCAGTCGTCCGTCCGTCCGACGGTCACGTGATCTTCAAACAATCGCAGGGCAACATTTTTCCATCTATCCGCCCATCGGTCAAATATTTACCAAACTGTAACTTTCGACGGACTGAAGGGCGAGCCACAGCCTTCTGACGACATTCCTTAAAACGACAATACGCATTTTGAAATTAAATGCAAGGCGGTGGATTTTCNGAGCCACAGCCTTCTGACGACATTCCTTAAAACGACAATACGCATTTTGAAATTAAATGCAAGGCGGTGGATTTTCGTTTATTTATCTTTAATGGTAAATTCAGAAGTTTAAAATGTAGGAAAAAAATTATGTATTAATTTTTAATCATGTAAAAAAGATTAAACCCCCCGCTTCCCTTCCCGCCCTGGTCCTAAAAAATGTTTCTTGCTTGAAAATGTACTTCAATCAAAATATATCTCCAACTAAAGAAAACTCGCGTTGTTAAGTTGTCACACTGAAATTTTGCCCTTACAGAAGGATTGGCGGACGACGGATCGTTGTGAATCGCTTTCAACTGACGGACGAAAAAGGCAGACGGGTGACTGACGGACGGACGGACGACTGACGGGTGCGACGGAATATTGTGAGTCCAGCCTTAATCAACAGCGGATAACACGAGAACCGCCCGCGCACGAGAGGAGACAGAACTCAGCTCTCAAGCGGCTGCAGCTTTTTTTTTTTCGTTCCGCGACGAGAGAAAAAAAACAGATGACGCACGCGAGGACAGGAGGGGCTCGGCCATCTGTGACGGCACGCACCGAGGGCGGGCGGCTTGCTTGTCCGCGCATGCGCGTACGCGCCATCAGCATGCGATCGACATCGCCGCTTCCCCCGGGACCGGCACGCGACCCACCTGTCTGGGCGTCCGTCCACTCGACGCGCCGAGCCTACAAATGGCGCCCGCGCTGTTGCCAGTGCCCACCACACCACACTGTTGCCAAGTATGCTCTCTCAGAGGCGTGCTCTGCACCTAGGTCGCCAATAATTAGACATAACGGAAAATCGCGAAAACAATTCTTAACCAACATATCTTCTATAGCACTTTAAATGATAAGTTGTTTGCAGACCAATCACGAACGTTCTGCCTTATAGTGTCAAATTCCTCATTGGTCCAGAGAAATGGGGTAGTAGTTTCATACATGCATGACAGCCAATAAGGAAAGAAAACTGCCGTTCATGTGTACAGAACGTAGAATCCTAGCAAACAGTCAACTTTTCCCGCGAAAAAACCATCATCTCTACCAATACTTTCACAAGAGTCTATGTTCGTAAAAAAAATTCAACAAATGTGTGGGAATTTTTTTAAGGGCGCCGTCTACCTGGAAGTGTTTTATCGCGGGAGTGATAAGGACGACACTGTAACGCCGATTAGGGTGAGTGTGGAGCAGCACCGGAATGAAAGGGCAGGGGAAACGGGTGATCCCCGAGAAAACCCGCCGACCAGCAACATCGTCCGGCACGATTCCCACTCGCGGAAATCCGGGAGCGACCCGTCCGGGGATTGAACCATGCTCGTCTTGGTGGGAGGCGAGCAGTCTAACCGCTCAGCCACTGTAGTCCCCGTATGTTAAGCGTTTTGCCGGTTTATGTATAAACAATGTGTTATTTGTTATGGAACATACATTCATGAATAATTTATGTATGTGTGCCTTCCCGTTTCACACATTTTTAGGCGTTTTGGGTAACTTTTTTCCCCTTTTTTTTTTTAAATAACTGCTTCTAAAAATAATTTATCTGACATCAGATAAGAGCCGAGTTATTAAATTGATTGAAAGCAATACACGCGCGACACCTACTGGCAAAATAAATTATTAAAAATTGTAAATTTGTTGTTACGTGGTGAGAGAGTAGTTACCCTAATTCGCATGTTGAAAAATCAACATCTCATAATTAAATTTTCGCCAATTTTCAACAGTATAATGTACAATCAGTTCCTAAAAGGAAATAAACACGACATTTATCGACAAAGTTGATACTACTTTGAAAACCAGCCGTCTCCGAAAATTTCGTGGTAATTTACTGTTTTGTCTGTAAAAAAAAAGAGGTGCAGGCATGATTATTAACAAAAATGTGGAGAGCTGCTAATTAAAGTAAAATAATAGTAAATATTCTTTCACGAACTGACGATTCGAATAAATATCACTAAACTCAGTATATATGTAAATAACATAAAAATTATCAACTACAAGGTAGCAACGGTGTCGACTTTTTCATAAACATGGTCATGGTTTCAAAATTACCAATTCGCAATGTTTTTAACTTCTGCGCTTAAAAAATAATTATAAACAAAGAAATAGCTTCAAGTGAATTGTCATGGTTATGCAGGTATTAAATTTGGCATAGGCATGCATAAACACGACATTTGTAAGCAAAACGTAAATTTGTTTTCCTAACAAACATACAAAAAAAAGTGTGCACATGAAACACCGTCAATAATTTTTTTTAAATTTGCTACATACAGAAACGTGTACTCTATTCTGGCGTTACTTAATAATCATACATTTAAATTTAAAAAATACCGCATGANTAAATTAAAATTAATTTGTTTTTGTTTTCTCGGCCCGCGAAAATTCCATAATTTTTTTTTCACATACTGGGGCGGAAAGAAATTTTTAACCATATTATTATACAGAAATGTTATTAAAATGTACTGTACTTTGTCAAAGGTACACTTATGCTTGGAATAGAGGAACTAAGGTTTGGATATTTGCTCAGAACAAGTGTACAGCATCAGCGACCGAAACGTATTCGGTTCTCGCCTACTGTAGCATCGTTGACGTTTATAAAAATGCTTCTTTGATCCGAATCAAATGTGCTCTAATTCTGTGGACTAAATCGAAAGAATACATAAAGCATCGTTGACGCAGTTAACATGGTCGATTCATAAAATGCTTGTTAAAATTCACACGACATTTACAAACGGAAATCAATATTAATTAGTACATCCGCAAAATGTTCGCTTCAAAACTTTTACAAAAACGTACTTATAATCTCGGTTAGCTGCGGTGATTACAGCCAAAATCCAGTATGATCACCAACACGCAAGTAATCGACCAACACAAATCTAGTGGAATCCTATTAGCTCTCCGCTGTAAATACAGTGGCCAGGAAAATAGCACCTCGCTGCATAACCGAATATAGAATGTAATTTGAAATTGCGAAGTAAAGTGTGTGTGGAATGTTACCGTCTGGCGTGAAGCTATACACACAAACACACATTTCGGCGTATGTTCGCAGAACGCATACAACAAATTGATGTACTTTGCAGAATCTCGTCCTTTGCACTTACATTTCGGGCAACATTTTCGTCAGCTGCAAGAGGTTTGTTAAATGTGCTGGATAGTTGTAGAATGTTACTGAAATTTTTCCCCGCCCTGGTTAGTGGTTCATAGCTCAGCGCTTGCATGTGTGGAATCTGTGATTGACAGAAATGATACGGAACAAGTATTCTCAAATGACTTCTAACACACGTATAAACTCACCCACGACTCTGTAACCACTCCATCCGGCCTTGCCGTGGTGCAAGGGGCATAATCGCCTAGCAACCCTGAACGCCAATGTAATATTAATTACAACATCACGCTTTTATCCGGGCCACTGGAAACTAGGGAACGGGTTTGATCACGTAAAGATGGAGAGTTCTGCGACGTTAATGTACTTTCGGCCGCGGGCAACATATACGAAAAGTTACTGAAGCTGTGGCTTCCGGCATGTCTGGAAAGAGAGAGGCTCCTCAACAAGTAATAGGATTCTGAGAAGTAACAAGTAGTGGATCTATACTTTTAAATATTATACAATAATAACTACAGAAGTCAAGTATGTAACAACCATAGTTTTGAGCATAGCAGAGGCTTATGAAATGCCATAAGCGATGAATCAACTGAATATCAACAACGAGACCTCACGGAGTTCATGTTACAAAGTTATCTCGGACGAAAGGAAACTGTACAGGACAATACGGATTACAAGCTATCAAGCCAATGTGGGCACAAGATCATGGCAGACCAGTCTGCTTTGCGAAGAGTTTAAAATACCTGATGGCTGTACTGGACACAAAATGTAATTTCCATAAGAATATGAACTATGAAAACTTTTGCATGTCTCAGAAGCAGGAAACAGTACACTTGGATTCAATTTTCAAACACTGAGAATGACAAAAAGGGAGGTATCCTTTTTCAAAAAATGGCACATCTTGGCATATCTTCGGTTATCAACAACAGAACGATAGTCTTGAGGATGGCTCAAGCTGCTTGAACTAAAATGTATAGAACAGCACCTACTGATGCCCTGCCTGTGATGATTCATGNTTGAGGATGGCTCAAGCTGCTTGAACTAAAATGTATAGAACAGCACCTACTGATGCCCTGCCTGTGATGATTCATGTACTAACAATTCACCTTCTAACAAAGTAACTACATTTGACAGTTCTTGAATACTGGTAGAGGAAAATGAATCTACGAAGACAGAGATGAGAGGCGAGGCCTTACACAAGTGGTTACTGGATTGGGGTAAAGCCGAAACTAGGATATTATTTTATCACTGATGTACTGGGCGAGAGAATGAAGATGAAGTGGTTCATCCTAAGTACTACATCACAGACCCCGGTAATTTCTCAGCCAAGATGGACGAATTCAAACTAGATAGCTTCCCGATATGCTCAGAAAGTGGTGGAAACAGTACAGCGTAATATATACGCCTGGAGGTAGCTGAAAAACTGCTGGAACTAAATATGCATTTCAGTCAGAAGAATGTTGCTCAAGGCAAGCGGGATACGGGTGGACTTGGCCAATGAAATCAAAATAAACAGCTGGCTCCAAATTCCCACCATCCAGGAGACGTAGCTACTGATATACAACATATAGAAATACTAAATTGGATAGCCATGAGCTACAGCTTTACTGATCTTAGGGTGGACAAGTTTTATGTGAACCGATTCGCACCTTTAAACGTTTTGTCAAAAGACTTGGCGGGCAGGGCAGGACCAGCAGGAAAATATCTCATTTTAGGCTAACAGATCTAAAACTTGGTGAAAGATGTGAAATTCACGGCAAAAAAAAAGAACTTTTTTCCTGTGCTTCCGCTTACTTTGTTACTTTGTTCTAGTTACAGAACGATTTCTGGTAACACTTGAAATAAGTTTTCTGGGGTTTCCCGGTGCAGTAAGCGTTTTTCCCTGTTTATCGGGAGTTTCTCCTGCGTTGAAACAACGTTCTCTTGCAAGTACGGCGTGTGTCGTATTTAAATGGGAACTACGAAAGAACACGATTACAAATAGTAAAGATTTCGTGGAAATTCTGTAAAAATTTGGGTTTGTCAGACAGATGGTACGTGATGTTGAGAAAATACATGCTGTCTAGTTTAATTAATGTGGAAAGATAATTTATGAAATAAGTGAATGCAAAACCAATCAGTTTAGTAGTTACTTGCTAGCTATGGAAAACCGTCAAACTACTAACATTTAATAATGATTACACAAAAAAAAAAAAAAGGGCAAATAACTACCAACATAAGCGACAGAAAATTATTAATTTGGAAATGTCTGGTGAGAGAAGTCTAAACTTATTTTGGCATGGACGTTTCCTATATTAAGCAATGAACTACATACTGCAGTCGCTACAAAACTTATGTTACTGAGTGTGTGTTAGAGCAAGAAAAAAGTATTCTTTTAAAGAAAAGTGTAAAAATGCTAACACCATTGTAAAATGGAGATAGCTGTAACAACGTAACTTAACCGGCAATTTCAATTAAAGCACCTTATCCCATTTTTTACCCACTAATAATAAAATAATGCATTTAGTTTTANCTTAACCGGCAATTTCAATTAAAGCACCTTATCCCATTTTTTACCCACTAATAATAAAATAATGCATTTAGTTTTAGGAGAAGATGTACAAATAATTCTGTAGCTTTGCATTTGTTACATTTTTTTACTATTTTTTTTACGTAGTGAAATAGTTGTCAGAAAAGTTCAATTTTATGGTAGCAAAATTGTGACTAATCATTTTCACAAAATTTTTTTTTAAAATTCTAATTTGAGTTTGTAGCGTCACAGTCTGTTAACAAAATTTAACACAATATTTTTTTATAATACGAGTAATGGTGACGCCATTCCAAACGAAGCAGAAACGAACACTTGGAGTTTCGAACGCAGTAGAACGCTTCAAGTTTTCCAAGAGAGACAAAAATACAGTGGTTCGCGGATCACTAAGCATTTTCAAAATCTACATTTGTAAAAAAAAATGTCCTACCGGTAACTACGTATTATAGTTTTATTGACAAATGGTTGAATATCGTAATAATACTTAGGCTCCAGCCTACCTAGCGCTTTTTTCCACGTTTGAGGCCAAGAAGCTCGGGAGCGATAAGGGCGACAGTGCCACGCGCATCAAGTGAGCCATCGCCGCTACGCGCAAGGCTCTGAACTGGCGTGCAATATTCTCGTCATACCGCGTGTACCTACGGGACTTTCACCGGTGACCCTATTATTTTATTTGTGGAAAGCCTACTGGAAGGTTCAGTGCAGGGTCCCAAAATAGTTTCGTATGTATCTGATGCGTATATTTTGAAACACAGCGCTTTGAAAAAGTCGTTTTTAGCCGTTTCGGAGTACTCTGAAATTGTGTTTCTAACGTGAGTGACATTTTGAAAACACTCAACAGCTCTCGTCTGAAGTGAGTGTTCCTTAGATCAGCAAATTGGACGCACGTTTAGCAGACGGGTAGATTGTAGCAGATGCGTGACACCCAACTGCGAACAATTCCGTGATTTTGCGGAACGTTTATATCAAATCTATCGCTAATTTACGTACTTTTGTTTGTTCACGGCGCATACTAATTTCACCGCAATTTGAGAAGCAACGTGAGTAAATCTGGATCAGAATCTGTGTAATTATCGTGGGGTACGAATAAAGGAGGGAGTGCGATTGAGAGAAGGAAAAGTTAGAGGGGAAACGTGGNCTTAACCGGCAATTTCAATTAAAGCACCTTATCCCATTTTTTACCCACTAATAATAAAATAATGCATTTAGTTTTCGGAGAAGATGTACAAATAATTCTGTAGCTTTGCATTTGTGATATTTTTTTACTATTTTTTTTACGTAGTGAAATAGTTGTCAGAAAAGTCCAATTTTATGGTAGCAAAATTGTGACTAATCATTTTCACAAAATTTTTTTTTTTTTAATTCTAATTTGAGTTTGTAGCGTCACAGTCTGTTAACAAAATTTAACACAATATTTTTTTATAATACGAGTAATGGTGAAGCCATTCCAAACGAAGCAGAAACGAACACTTGGAGTTTTGAACGCAGTAGAACGCTTCAAGTTTTCCAAGAGAGACAAAAATACAGTGGTTCGCGGATCACTAAGCATTTTCAAAATCTACATTTGAAAAAAATGTCTTACCAGTAACTACGTATTATAGTTTTATTGACAAATGGTTGAATATCATAGTAATACTTAGGCTCCAGCCTACCTAGCGCTTTTTTTCCACGTTTGAGGCCGAGAAGCTCGGGAGCGATAAGGGCGACAGTGCCACGCGCATCAAGTGAGTCATCGCCGCTATGCGCAAGTCTCTGAACTGGCGTGCAATATTCTCGTCGCACTGCGTGTACGTACGGGACTTTCAGCGGAGACCCTATTATTTTATTTGTGGAAAGTCTGTAGGAAGGTTCAGAGCAGGGCCCCAGAATAGTTTTGTATGTATCTGATGCGTATATTTTGAAACACAGCGCTTTGAAAAAGTCGTTTTTAGCCGTTTTGGAGTACTCTGAAATAGTGTTTCTAACGCGAGTGACATTTTGGAAGCACTTAACAGCGCTCGTCTGAAGTGAGTGTTCTTTCCTTAGATCAGCAAATTGGACGCACGTTTAGCAGTTTAGTGGGAAAACGTGTAGTTCAAAAATATTGCAACGCAGTTCAAACGCCAGGTAGGCGGGCCTTAGGCAACGCACGGATACACAGACGGGTAGATTGTAGCAAATGCGTGACACCCAACTGCGAACAATTCCGTGATTTTGCGGAACGTTTATATCAAATTTACCGCTAATTTACGTACTTTTGTTTGTTCATGGCGCATACTAATTTCACCGCAATTTGAGAAGCAACGTGAGTAAATCTGGATCAAGATCTGTGTAATTATCGTGGGGTACGAATAAAGGAGAGAGTGGGATTGAGAGAAGGGAAAGTTAGAAGGGAAACGTGATGGAATTCGTGAAGGGTGAAGCATCAGGCGGAAAAAAAGGGGGGGNATTCTCTTCCAGCTGCGCAATGTGGTTGCGCACAAACAGATTATAACGGGGAAAGTTCTTCTACAAGTTACGGATATCATTTTGCATTTGTATCACTGACGCAGATATAAATATATCATCTTAATACATTTAAATATGGCAAAAACTGAAGTGACGAGTGGAGAGGTTTGGACGGCTCTTAAAATTGGGGTCTTGAGAGCCGACGAAGGCGAAGCGAGGTATGGAGCAGCGCCGGGATGAAAAGGCGGAGAAAACAGGAAATNAATAAAATAATCACGATTTCCCTCATGATTTATATAATTAACGAATGTACTTGGGGAATAATTATATTGAACTTAAAATTCACAGCGTAGAAGCGATACGTCGTACTAAGATACAATCATTTCCGCTACCTTAGTTTGTGAGACTTATTTATTTCGCAGCGCCTGATTTTTCACGGATGCGAAAAAATAGACACGCTTGCATTAAATTTAAAGCAAAGAACTCACAAACATGATTTACTGTGACTGAAAAGATTGCTCGAAAACAAATACATTGATTTATGATTAATGGATGATAACTGTTCTTGTTTGTCCATATAGAATTCTGACGCAGATGTTTATAATGCTATCAGAGTGACCGACTTAGAGCCCAACCTAACAATAACCCTTTCTCGATAACCTGGCGAGAAAAGACGTCATGATCAGTAGGTTCACAGGCGGCCTACTTAGACCACGATGGAAATGTAATGCACGAACTGGCTTGTTGGTCACCGGTCAATATACTAGGTAACTTAACTGACCAAATTGCTATTTGAAACGCATTCAGCTACGTGAATGAAATTCCGCTTCTGTGGTAAATGAGGGAATGGCATCTCCCAAACATATAGCTGCGAATACATAACTATAGCCATATTTTCACATTCTCGCTACATGGCGTTCAAGCAGCTTTTTTTTTTTTAGCATATTACATACTCTTTCGTTTTAATATGAGTTGGATTGATTTAAGAGATTTGGGAGGCTCTTAACAACGAGATCTTACGAGCCAACGTTTTAGCATAAAACAACAATATAAGAAAGTATAAAAATTGCGGAAAATTATTAGAAAAATAAAACCAAAACAAGTTATAAAAATTAAAAACTTATAATTTTTTCGTAAAAATTTTAAAATAGAACAATACTAATACATTATTATGATGGTTTGATTGGACTATGTCCACTGCCAACCATGAGACTAAATAAAAAATCTCGCACACACACAGAGAACTTGCAAGACAAAATACGAAAAAGCCTTTTACAACGCCACAGACAGATTATTAGGAAAAGGTGTTTCCTCGTCAATAAAAAATAAAAATATGTATATAATTAAAACGACAAAAGTATAGACGAATAACTTATTGTTACGAAACAGGACAGACAACGAAAGCAAACCAAAAGAAAAGACAACACGATGAAGAAAACGAAAACACCACACGAGTGACCAAAACTGTGTAAAAAAACAATATCAGTGGACACACCTAAACAATAACACTCAAAACACACACACAAAAATAGGACAAAAACCACAATGAAACACAAATCAGGAAGAGTATTCCTTGCGAGATTATAAAATCAAATAAATTAACACTACGAACAACACAGGAACCACAAAAATAACCAGAGAAAATTATAGATAAACCAACAGAGAAGACGCAGAGCGACGAAAATAACACAAAAAAAAAGTCTTCACGACGTTTCAGGGCCTGAAATCTGCCCCCTTCTTCAGGCGAGACACTGGAAGGACAACCAAAGTAATCTGAACTAATATGAAACTAATACGTTTGGCTACAGCTCAAAATAATTGCTTTCTTATTTGAATATCACGGTAAAAATTATTTGTAAATCTGTTATGCGGTTCGCTTGTAATTATTTTGAACTTTTGAGATTTGAAAATAGACATAAATAAAACTCAATACCGCAAGTGAACCAACTGTCGGATTGGAAACAAAATGCAACATGCAAACTCCTATTACGCCAGTCAACGCTTTATCTGAAACCAAACTTAGTTTCAAAATAACATTTTGAAATTTGCACGGACCAAGATTTTAAGTAGAAATTCTCATATTTACTGTTAAGAAACGAAAAATCTTATTTTTCAAATGGTTTGGTTTTTTTTATGGAGTTATCCATCATCGATATCACGTCACGAAACCATAAACTATCATCAGAATCTGGGACGAAAAATTCGCTCTCGAACAGCAGCAACTGCAGATGCAAATCAGATCGTGAACAAAAATAACTTTGATTTAAATACTTCTAGACGACTATTAAACTCCTGTACGTTAAACCATAATTGTAAGTAGAGAACCACATACACATTTACTTAACAAAACAACCACTTAAAACTATTAATCATACAACATATTTACATTAAAATGAATATAACTCACCCAGTTGTTGCTGTAGGGCACGGCACACATCGACCACTGGCAAGCCAGCGCAGCAGTTCCTGCGAAAGAAGAAAGCAGTCTGTTAAAGTTTGAATTGGTTTTGGTGACGGAATTGTAAGATACAAAACTACAAATTTTAACTATACAGACAACCGCGGCNTAAAGTTTGAATTGGTTTTGGTGACGGAATTGTAAGATACAAAACTACAAATTTTAACTATACAGACAACCGCGGCTTGGTATGAACGCTGCAAACAACACACGTCGTGAGGATAAAGTTTGATGCTAGCTTGAAAATTATTTACGCACGAGAATTAAAGACAAATAATAAACTGCATCCAAATTAATGCCTTAAAGAGCCACGCATTGGAAATGAAGCCCCAAATAAACCGATTTCTATAGTGTCTATTTCGTAGTATCCTCACACTTTTTGAATCAAACTTATGAAAAATCATTNCCAAATAAACCGATTTCTATAGTGTCTATTTCGTAGTATCCTCACACTTTTTGAATCAAACTTATGAAAAATCATCTATGACGTTTCTAGTTATTTTCTAAATATGCCATTATCATAAGCGTTTTATACTAATTTTAACATAGAAGTACTTTAATCTCGGTTAAATTTTAAACGGCCCTACACGAGGGACAGACTCGTCTCTCCGGCCAGCTCGAAGAATGGGAGGGAACGGGAGAGTCCCGAGAAAACCCCACACCACGGCAGTGCCCGTTACACTCCCCACCTGAGAAAAATTTCCCTCCGGTGCCTGGAAATGAACCGAGGAGCTCGGAATTGGGACGCAAGTGCCTAACCAACCGGGCTAACCGAAGCACAGATGTGCTTTTAATGATTCGCTACAGGTCAGTCGCGGTCATGGCTTTTTTTACTCTTTAAAAAAAAGTTAATTCTCAAAATGATCAGAACAGCGATCCACCTTGCTGACTGAGCACTCAATCCCCGCGTGGCATGACCAAATACACGTGTGCGCCAATGAACTTTCCGAACGTCCAAATTGACAGGTGAAGCACCGTCCTCACGTCATTCGACGGGACAGGGGCTCAATTACACAACCCGCCAGATACAGTCACCAGTAATGTTACACGTACCATTTTCCTGGTACTTAGACCTTGTGTACCATGTACCAAAACGAGGTCGTCATGGTACACAAATGTACCATAATCTGACAACAGTAAAAATTATGCACCTAATGACTCTAAAGTATAATAAAATATGATCAATTTGTAGCGCCTGGTTTAAGTCGAAAGCCAAAGTTCTGTGATTTATCTGCGAATTAGAGGTTGTATTTGATATCAGTAGGGCTAGTGACTTTTCGCGTAAGAATCGGAGCACACAGTAGCCTTCAATACTATACACACACCTCAGCTGTTGTTATACCTCTATTG
>NQII01007639.1:7618-58494 GCA_002778355.1 Clitarchus hookeri
CGACTGCGTTGCCGAGCCTCGGTTCCATGCGTGCGGTCTGCGGCGCTCCTGGAAACAAAAAAACAAACCCACGTCATGCAACCTTCATCCACAACACACTTCACGAATTAACTGAGAAACTGCGAGTGGTAAAGTTATTTCCCGAACACCCATAGTTAGAAGCAGTGACATTTCGCGAAAAGATTTCAAGGCAAGATACAGTCCAAAGAACTGTAGGATCATCAAGCTTCTCTGATTGCCTAAAAAATATTCTGGCCCGTGTTAACCATTTGCGCACGAATCACGAAGGTTCAGTGCCGGAGTTACTTAGTCCTGAGTGGCTTGGTCACAGACGGACACGGCACCAGCAGCCAATGGAGGTATAACAACAGCTGAGGTGTGTATATGGTATTGCAGTCTACTGTGTGCTCTGATTTTTACGCGAAAAGTCACTGGTCCTACCCGTAGTATGAGATGTTCATCATAAGCAGAGCACTTTTGAAAGCACTGCTTAAGATCCACCTGTACTGGCATTATGTATTCTTCCACCACACGTGCAATTAACATTGCCATGAGCCTGATCACTTTATTCGTGCGTCGGTTAAGTGAAAATGTGGAATATAAGAAAAGCAAATATTTTACAAATTTACTCATTCTTATGTTTATGGGCATTAAAAATAAACCGAAAGCAAAAACATTATTTCCCTACCTACATATGTTCACATAACCCTTTTAATTCAACATTAAATCATGGAACTACTTTTTCTCTGTCGTTAAAAGCTTGACCGGTCGCATGCCTGTAGGTACATGCAGGTAGGAGAAGTGAAATTTTTTAAATGTTGATTTCAGAAGTGCTCAATTAACCATGAACCGTCTTTACTCGCACAAACGCTGTGTTCTCTTCCATCATGTGTACGATTAACATTGGCGTGGCCCAGATCACTTTATCCGTGCGTCAGTCGTGTGAAAATTCAAATTCATTAGAAAAGTAAAAGTTTTAAAATTTTGCTGATTCTTAAAGATACAAGCATTGAGAAAAAAATAACAGAACGAAATTGGTATTCACAAACGTTGACACAACACTGTCAATTCAACGTTAAGTCAGGGAATTACTTTCTCTACGTCGTTGCCAACTTTACTGGGCGCATGTCAATTAGTGTGCCCGTCAAAATATGCGCAGGTATGGGCAGTGCCATTTTTCAAAGGTTCATTTCAAGAGTGCTCAAATAACCGCGAACAGCCTATAAGGTTGCTCAGGAAAAAAAGGGGCCACGTGGCTGACCGGTTAGACTGCTCGCCTCCCGCCAAGGCTGTCCAGGTTCAATCACCGGCCGGGTCACTCCCGGATTTTCGCTAGTGTGAATCGTGCCGGACGATGCCGCTGGTCGGAGAATTTCCTCGGGGATCTGGCGTTCCCCCGCTCCTTGCATTCCCGTCGTTAAGAGCCGCGCAAATCTCTCAAAACCATTCAAACGCGTGTGGAGAAAAGAGTGGAGAGATTTGGAGCGGTTCTTCACTTCGGGTTCGTGCGAGCAGATGGTGGTGAAGTGAGGTGAGTGTGGAGCAGCAGCAGAATATGATAATATAGCACAAGGGCGGGGGAAACAGGATATCCCCGAGAAACCCCGGCTATGACGACCGGCACGACTCCCGTGTTGGAAAATCCGCAGGGCGGACCCCCGCCGGGAATCGAACCCGGTTCACTTTGGTTGGAGGCGAGAGCTCTACCCGCGGCGCCACCGCGGCCTTGGAAACAAAACAAGGATCTTCACGCATCCTCCTACCTTATCGTCACTACACGACACAGCATCACTCAAAGGAATAATTCGCAAATTTACCATATCAGTGTATATGTATAGTGAGAAAGATCGAGTGGGAATTATGAACTATAGTTAGGGGCAGTGATATTTCGCGAAAAGATTTCGAGACAAGATACAGTCCAAAGCACTGTATAGTCGTCCAGCTTCTTTGATTAGCGAAAAAATGTTCTGACCCGTGTTAACCGTTTGCGCACGAATCACGAAGGTTCAGTGTCGGAGTTACTTAGTCCTGAGTGGCTTGGTCAAAGACGGACACGGCACCAGCAGCCAATGGAGGTATAACAACAGCTGAGGTGTGTATATAGTATTGAAGTCTACTGTGTGCTCCAATGATTTTTACGTGAAAAGTCGCTGGCCCTAACTATAGTATATTCGTGGTTTCTTCACATTTTTTTAAAATCAAACAATTGAAAAAATTCACATGTATGACGTGTTTGGTTGCTTCCTAAATATATCGTGTATCACAAGTGTATTATATATCTGTTGACATAAAAAACATCTTATTTTTGGTTAATCTGATGTTTTACTTATATTTAATCTATAAATTATAATATTTCGTTTATAACTTATATGGATAATGTCAGAGTGAAAATAGGTATGTTGGTAATGCCTAGCAAGAAATAGTTCTTGATCAAAATATTATTACACCGCAGAGTGCGCACGAATGCGGTGCGTAGGCTCTCGGGCGTAATTTTCTAAGCTTTGCTTGCATGGGGCGGAGGAATATCCTGGAAGTAGAACTTCAGCAGAGCTCCAGAAAAGTCGGAAGTAATCGCGAATAGAATATACCCACACATTCTGTCATGAAAGTGTCAATTGCGTGGGAAAATTCTCAACTTTCAATAGCAATGACGCCAACGTTCCAATGTACAATGCATAGATTCAAAAACATCCATTACAGTTTAGGAAGTTCACTACAATATTTTTTAGAGTATACAAAAGAATAACTGTCCCTAAGGGCGAGTAATATAATTTATCCGCCCGCATACGTTGTAATTTTAAAATATATTTTTTGTAATTTTGCAAATAAATCTTTGGTAACTATCACGGTAAATAATACTTGCAAAGGTTGTCGTACCGCAAAGATAAAAAAACATTTATTTGAGGTGGTTTACTTCACAGTAACAAAATAATGCTTTAATTAAAAGGTAAGATTAAATAAATTGATGTGTGCTGGTATGAATTTTTTTTTATATATTTTCGTATTGCGGCAAAATTACCTGAATTTATAGCACACAAAATAATTTATCTAAGTTTATTTTGTTTATAGTAAAGAAAATAAGCTGAATACCAAAGGAAANATTTATAGCACACAAAATAATTTATCTAAGTTTATTTTGTTTATAGTAAAGAAAATAAGCTGAATACCAAAGGAAAATCTTGCGTATCATAAAATTTTTCATATTATATAGTAGTTTTTAGTATTTAACGAAAGTTACTGAGTGCTACGTTACCATAAACATATTCGTTAAAGTATCAACTTAATATTATGACATTGGGAATATAGTAACTTGAAAGAATACAGTAGAACAATTTTGAAAAAAGTGCTAGACCATACAATTAATATACACTATGATCCTGAACGCTATGATGCGTTAACCTATGCAAAATGACAGAACAATATACCACCTATATCCTACAGTAATTCGTAAATGAGGCAGGTGCCCTTGAAATTCAATATTTTAAATGTGTTTAATTCCAAATAATAAAATCTACTTGAAATCACAGAACAATTTCTTCAATAAATACTGATTTCTTGAACCGATATCTGAAATTTGCTGACGTTTTTTTAGGTATAACGTCATCCCCATGTGCCCATTGGTTGAAAAAACAGGGGATGCCACGTTATTATCCAACAAATGTGTGTAACCCTTGGGTGTTAATCGCTCTTAATGATGCCATAATAATGTATGCATAAATGTACAAAAAATCGTTGATTTGGCGTAAATATCTCACTCGAACGGTTGTTGAGAAAATAGAATCCGATCACGGTTACTTTTCTGAAGCCCTGCTAAAGTTCTACTTCCAGGATATTCCTTCGTCTCGTGCAAACTAAGCCTAGAAAGTTACACCAAAGGACAACACATCGAATTCGTGCGCACTCTGCTGTAATGTTATTTTGCATGGAACTATTTCTTACTAGGCGCTACCAACACACATGTTTTCTCACTGTTTCCTTCATATTTATTTTAAATGAATTACTATAATTTTTTAAAGTGAAATACAGGTAAAACTTTAATTCAGGGAAAAAACAAGATACTTTCACGTCAATAGACGCATACAATGCTTGTGATACATTGCATATATAGGGAACAAGTAAACACGTCATACATGGGGTGGTTTTTCAAAGGTTTGATTCTCAAAAAATGCGAAGAAACCGCGAATAGACTATAGACCAAATTTGTGAAGGTATCTGGCAGGCAACCAACTGTAACCTTAGAAGCCTTGTCTGTTTTCTCGACAACCATTCTTCTAAAACAGTTACAAGGCAACGTCTGATTCGTCCGTCTCCACCACGACTACCAAAATAACGCCGTCAAACAGAGATTTAAACATTTATTTATTTATTTTTTTCAGTTTTACAACACATCCAAACCCGTGCTTTTTTTNCCGTCAAACAGAGATTTAAACATTTATTTATTTATTTTTTTCAGTTTTACAACACATCCAAACCCGTGCTTTTTTTATAGAAAGAATAAGTGATGTTCGTATATTCAGTATTCTATATTTGCCCTGAAAATCAGATAAAGTAAACCAACACTTTTACTAGCGTATTTACATTCACAGTTTTCCAACCTACAGTCCAATACCACGTTTGTTTTGATAACCTTGTTTGCAGAAAAAAAAAATCTCCGGTGCCCAGACGGGTGCATTGATTGCTGCTAGGGACTGAAAAATTTCGCGAACTCATTCGAGTATTAGATAGACTTTAAACAGATGCACATTTGTTCTACCTTTACAATTGAACCACAGTTTGTTATACACGCACACTGAACGNCTTTAAACAGATGCACATTTGTTCTACCTTTACAATTGAACCACAGTTTGTTATACACGCACACTGAACGCAGAGGCTCGAAAAAACACACAGGAACGTGGAGTCTAGCCCATAATTTGTTCAAGGGACTGTGGTGGTGTAGTGGTCAGACTACTCGCCTCCTACCTAGGGAAACAGGGTGAGATTCTCAACAAGATCGCCCCCGGGGATTTTTGCATGTGGGAATCGTGCCGGACGATGCCGCTGGCCGGAGGGGTTTTTCTCGGANCAAGATCGCCCCCGGGGATTTTTGCATGTGGGAATCGTGCCGGACGATGCCGCTGGCCGGAGGGGTTTTTCTCGGATATCTCCCCTCCCCCATCACCCTGTCATTTCATTCTTCTCAAGACCTCGTGTTTTAAGAGCCGCACAAATCTCTTCACTTTACAAATCGTTTAAAACATGAAAATGTCGTGCTCAACTCTCACGCGCACTCTGCCCTTCATTCGCTCCGCAGCTTCTCTATCCCGACTTCTGCCGATAAAGTGGTTTTGAATAGCTGGTGGACTGTTAGCGGTGGTTCGGGAGGAGGGGGGAGTGGGCAATACTCGCCACGTGCAGGCCGGACTCGGAGCCACACCCTGATGTATCGCCAGGCCACAGGGCCGTATTTCCTCTGTACACAGGCCCACGCTGATGACCCGCTCATTTACCCTCCACCCCTCAACACCCTTCCATTAACCATCGCAGTCACATACGAGAGTCTGCCCCCACCCGTCCAGGGCCGTGGCTACCACGCAAGCGTTTGCAGGCGGCCTTCAGTTCTGCTGAGGTTATTTCTACTCAGGTCGGGAAGATCAATATTTAAGTTTGGCAACCAATCATTTTAACCACTTTTTGAGCGCCAGTGTCGCATTTGTGCCATATTTTCCCTATTTTCTACGTTAAAAAAACAGGATAATTGTAATAAACGTAAATTAAATATAATAAAACTTCATAACTAAGTAAAATATTTCNTACGTTAAAAAAACAGGATAATTGTAATAAACGTAAATTAAATATAATAAAACTTCATAACTAAGTAAAATATTTCTCTTCTATTATACACGTAGCTTAAAAATTTTAATTTAAAGTTACCTTTCGGAACTCTGCGCCCCTTGCGACGGAAATTCTTCCTATCACAAACTCTTCCGTAACAAATAACATTTTGTTCGTAACCTGAGTATAATAAATTTTAGTTATGCGTACGCGCGTTTTCACCCATCATTTCTCAACATTCAAGGTCTAATATCACCGGGTTAGAGCCAAAGTTCAAGGTTACATGGATCCAAGCTGGCGGAAGTAGTCAGTAATGGAATATGCTGACTTTTATGAATTGATTAAAGATTTACAATTTTACTCAAGATTTGTTTTCAGGGTCATCCAAGGACATGATTATAGGGTCAAGGTCAAGGTCACATGAGTTCAATACGGTGGTTGGGTGACGTCATAACATGGTGGCTGATCGGTTCCAGTTCCTCGTCCCCTCTAAGCTTAAACATTAAAAAATTTTATTTCATAATTTTTCAAATATTTTTTATATTTTTCATAATTATTTAGGGATTTTTTGGTTTTTTGGAATTTTTGGGATTTTTTGGGAATGTTTAGTTTTAAGGTCAAAGGTCACTGGGGTCATGGTCAAAGGTCAAGGCCACAGACATCCAACATAGTGGTTAATATGGCTGATAGAACTAAGATGGCTGACGGTCGGCTCTGGCTCCGTTCNGACGGTTGGCTCCGGCTCCAATCCCATATCCCGTGTATCGATTTGGCGTACTCTATGCCTATAAAACCAATATGGTCGCCACTACTCCGCCCTCGAGAAGCGAGCCTCCTAAATCCTTCCGATGTATCAAAAAGTGCCTTTCTGCTGCTCGTTCTTGCAGCTGGTAGGATCGGTGCTTTTTTGAGGGAAAACCGGGAAATTTTAAAGTGAAAAAGTAAAATTTGGAGGGGAAATTTTGTTGATTTTGAGGGAAAATTGAACTCTAAAGGGGAAAAAGAATATTTTGAGGGGAAAAAGGGAAATTCTGAAGCTCGCATACTTCTGACTACAGTAACGCAATAGCGTATCACGAAATTTAAAAGTGGTTTTCTGACGAGCTTCCTTCCGCACACTGAAAATTCTTGCAGCAGACATTCCGTGCGTTTCAGCTGCAAGCTCAGCTACTTGATTCAAAGAAATACGTGGGATGCCGCTGATAAATACACTGAAGAGCCAAAAAAACTGGTNTACGTTAAAAAAACAGGATAATTGTAATAAACGTAAATTAAATATAATAAAACTTCATAACTAAGTAAAATATTTATCTTCTATTATACACGTAGCTTAAAATTTTTTTAAAATTAAAAGTTACTTTTCGGAACTCTGCGCTACTTGCGACAGAAATTCTTCCTATCACAAACTCTTCCGTAACAAATAACATTTTGCTCGTAACCTGAGTATAATAAATTTTAGTTATGCATATGCGCGTTTTCACCCATCATTTCTCAACATTCAAGGTCAAAGATCACCGGGTTAGAGCCAAAATTCAAGGTTACCTGGATCCAAGATGGCGGAAGTAGTCAGTTATGCAATATGCTCGCTGGCTTTTATGAATTGATGAAATTTTTACAATTTTACTGAAGAAGGGGTTTTCTTAAGGTCATCCAAGGACATGGTTATAAGATCAAGGTCACATGAGTTCAATATGGCAGTTGGGTGTCATCATAACATGGTGGCTGGTAGGTTCCAGTCCCTCGTACCCTCTGAGTTTAAACATAAAAAAAAAATTTCTTTCAATATTTTTAAAACATTTTTTATATTTTTTATAATTATTTAGGAATTTTTTTGGTTTTTTGGGATTTTTTGGGAATGTTTAGTTTCAAGGTCAATGGTCATGGTCAAAGGTCAATGCCACAGACATCTAACGTGGTGGTTAATATGGCTGACAGAACTAAGTTGGCTGAAGGTCAGCTCCGGCTCCGTTCCTGGATTCCGTGAATCGATTTGGCATACCCTATGCCTATAAAACCAATATGGCCGCCACTACTCTGCCCTCGAGAAGCGAGCCTCCTAAATCGTTCCGATTTATCAAAAAGTGCCCTTCTACTGTTCGTTCTTGCAACTGGAAGGATCGGTGCTTTTTTGAGGGAAAACCGAGAAATTTTAAAGGAAAAAAGTAAAATTTTGAGGGAAATTTCGTTGATTTTGAGGGAAAATAGAACTTTTAAGGGAAAAAAGAAAATTTTGAGGGGAAAAAGGGAAATTCCCAAGCTCGCACACTTCTGACTACAGTAACGCAATAGCATATCACAAAATTTAAAAGTGGTTTTCTGAAGAGCTTCCTTCCGCACACTAGAAATACTTGCAGCAGACATGCCGCGCGTTTCAGCTGCATGCTCAGCTACTTCCTTCGAAGAAATACGTGGGATGCCGCTGATGAATATAATCAAAAACATTTTAAAGTCACTTATTAGTAGGGCCAGTGATTTTTCGCTTAAAAATCGGAGCACACAGTAGACTTCAATACTATACACACACCTCAGCTGTTGTACCTCCATTGGCTGCTGGTGCCGTGTCCGTCTTCGACCAAGCCACCCAGGAAGAAGTAACTCCGACACCGAACCTCCGTGATTCGTGCGCAAACGGTTGACACGTGCCAGAACACGTTTCAGCCAATCAAAGAAGCTGGACGGCCCTACAGTGCTTTGGACTGTATCTTTTCTCGAAATCTTTTAGCGAAATATCACTGCCCCTAATAATTAGCGACCGTCTCTGGGTGCGTACTCTGTAGCAGTGAACACATCACGTACTTGACAACGCATTTTACCACTATCGGGACTTCTTGTAGTAATTGATACACGCAAGAACTGTAGGAATAGAGTACCACTGCATAGCGCATGCGTATGTCACATGCAACAACTGTCAAATAATTTCCAAATGATCAGTATAGAAACTCACTTTATCAGTTTTTTTTTAAACATATGCCACGCAACAGAAGTGTGAGTGAGTGAAGATATTAGGGCGGCTCTTAACATCGAGGTCTTGAGAGCGGATGACAACATGCGAAGACGCAATTTTTGTCATATTAGAGTTTGCACCATAAGTTCACTGAAATGTGAACTACTTTTACGGGAGTTCATAACTTGTAAAAAGGGCAACGAATCGCAAAAGAATAACCCACGGGAGTTCGTTTAGTTCAGGAATAAAGTAAGAGTGAAATAAGTAAGTTATGGTATTATTTGCTTTCGAACTATTGTTTCCGAGACTAACATGCAACAGGGAGTAATAGTTTTTTATTGAGTTACATCATTACGCGTATGAAATGGTAACTAAGGGAACACAGTTAGGAGACGAAAAAACTTGGCNGTACGCGAACATCCAAATGTTATCGCTACCTCGGAGGTGCTATGTCCCATCTCTCATGCGCCGACTATAACACCAAGTTCAAACTCACTTAAATATTGATAACCTGCCATTGCAGCAGCAGTAACCGATCTAGTATCCGACCGCATCGCATTACTCTGATTGGTTCCATACCTCTATTATTCGCATACGCACGCCTATACCAGTTTTTTTTGGCTCTTCAGTGTATAGTCAAAGACATTTTAAAGCCACTTATTAGCGACCGTCTCTGGGTATGTACTCTGTAGCAGTAAACACATCAGGTACTTGACAACGCACTTTAGCACTATCGGGACTTCTTGTAGTAATTGATACACGCAAGAAACGTAGGAATAGATTACCACTGCATGGCGCATGCTTATTTCACATGTAAAAACTGTCGAATGATTGCCAAATAATTAGTATAAAAACTCACATTATCAATTTTTTTTTAATATATGCCACGCAACATAAGTGTGAGTGAGGGAAGAGATTTAGGCGGCTCTTAACATCGAGGTCTTGAAAGCCGATGACAACATGCGAAGACGCAATTTTTGTCATAGTAGAGTTTGCACTATAAGTTCGCTGAAATGTGAACTACTTTGACGGGAGTTCATAACTTGTAAAAAGGGCAACGAATCGCAAAAGAATAACCCACGGGAGTTCGTTTAGTTCAGGAATAAAGTAAGAGTGAAATAAGTAAGTTATGGTATTATTTGCTTTCGAACAATTGTTTCCGAGACTAACATGCAACAGGGAGTAATCGTTTTTTTATTGAGTTACATCATTACGCGTATGAAATGGTAACTAAGGGAACACAGTTAGGAGACGAAAAAACTTGGCNTTTTTTATTGAGTTACATCATTACGCGTATGAAATGGTAACTAAGGGAACACAGTTAGGAGACGAAAAAACTTGGCTAATTTCCAAACGTGCCATTGTGCTGCGTGGCACTAAGGTTAAAATAAACCCACAACAAACGAAGCACTTAATCATCAACAATAATGGGCGAAGGTAAAAGTGACCTATCACGAAGCAGCAGCGAAAGCAAAGATATAATTTGCTTTAATATGAAGGCTTGTGCAATACAGTCAAAAGTTTTGAAGCTCGTGAATAATTTTAGTCGCTGTCAAGTGGAGTATTTTTACATCACTTATAAATCAATATCTTAATCCATTTATAAATGTGTTAATAAAATCAATTTCTGATGACATTCTTGGGCCACATAAGAGGGAACCCAAACTCGAATACCACGTCTCGGATATTTCTGTTTACCATCAGTCGAAATTACGTAGCTGTCAAAATCTCCCGGACGTTTTGGCTCCATATCGCGGTAAACAACTCGACTCCAAAACATCTTGTGACTTGTTTGACTTTCACATTGGAGTAAACCTTGACACGTGGGATTTCAGCTAACGGTAAATATTTATCACGCTAGCGGCTGAATTCCTTCAAGCAAGTCTGTAAATACCAGGCTGTTCAAAGCACGGATTGCTTAGCAATTCAGAAGTGAAACACCTGCTTACACTAGGAACTCCATTCGCATGCGCCAATAAAATAGCTCCACTAGCCAGCAATATGCCGTTCGCCAATCAGCACCCGAGTACCTTACAGACCAGCGAGCAGCCCTGCCAATAGAGAAGCTTTCGCAGCACGCACAGCCAATCAGACGCAATGCCCGTTTGCATTGAAAAGTATTTGTAGNCTGCCAATAGAGAAGCTTTCGCAGCACGCACAGCCAATCAGACGCAATGCCCGTTTGCATTGAAAAGTATTTGTAGTTTGTAAAAAACATTTAACTCAACAATTTGAAATATTATTTGTAACTGTGAACTCACTATCTGGGCATAGATTGGTGGGAAATTACACACCATTAGTTCAAGTACTAAATCACAATATGTATTTAAAACAAGTAACAGTATTAGAGTTATTATTAAGTAACTGATATTTGTGGAAAATAATTTTTATTGTGGAAATTCTGATTTTAGGTAGGGAGATTTTNTGCCAATAGAGAAGCTTTCGCAGCACGCACAGCCAATCAGACGCAATGCCCGTTTGCATTGAAAAGTATTTGTAGAATTTAAAAAACATTTAACTCAACAATTTGAAATATTATTTGTAACTGTGAACTCACTATCTGGGCATAGATTGGTGGGAAATTACACACCATTCGTTCAAGTACTAAATCACAATATGTATTTAAAACAAGTAACAGTATTATAGTTATTATTAAGTAACTGATATTTGTGGAAAATAATTTTTATTGTGGAAATTCTGATTTTAGGTAGGGAGATTTTNAGTTATTATTAAGTAACTGATATTTGTGGAAAATAATTTTTATTGTGGAAATTCTGATTTTAGGTAGGGAGATTTTGGATAATGGTTTGTGGAGCAAGAGATAAAAATGCAGACACATTGTTATCTCTTGCTTCAAATCAATATCATAGGAAATGCAGATTTGAGGTTGTTATAGAAAATTAATAGGGAAAAATGAAATTAGTTCTCCCAATATAGGTTACTGACTTACAATTGTGTTTCAGTGTATGTTATACCATACAGCACTATGGAACCTCAGTTTCATCAAAATCATACATGTTTTAAAATGTTTGTTTTCTGAAATTGTTAATATAAGGTAGTGAACTATTTTATACCATTATTTGTTGTGTATGGGGTGGTGCTAAATGCTATTTCACTTCTGTTGTGGTTAATGTACATTAGGAATTTTGAATTTGAGCCTTATTGGCCTACTACGAAGTGAACAAGTCAGAACTGTTTCTATACGATTAAACCATTTAAGAGAAAAACTGGATTATTTTGGTAATGATTAACTGGTGTGTTACACATTTACATAAAACCGACATTACGCTGATGTAAACTGAAATAGAGGTTTGTTTCAGCCAACAAAATACTTGTTTTTATAGGCGCAGTGAAATATTTTGTTGTCTAAAACAAATTATATTTTTGTTCTTAATTGGTTGTCCCAAGCAAAGATTTTGTTGATGCAACTAGAGATGTTTTTGACTCTGCGTGCCATAAACAGTTTCGCTTAGTATAAATAACGCTTCAAGCCAGAGAGGGATTCGAACCCAGATTGTCCACACCCGAGTACCACGATTTAGCAACCTCAGCTGAACTGACTGACGATAAACTCGGAATGTTTTTAGAATTAATACATTGCAAATACTGGACAACGTATCCAAATAAATACTTCAAGTTCTACAGCTTTGATAATTAGTTTCCAGTTTAACTCCTTTCATTGGAGTGTTTTCTTCATTGCTATTCATTAATAAATGCATTAAGAAAACACAGTTACTATCCTAATTGGCACAAAAAATATAAACAAATCCTGTAGCTGTATTTTTGAACGAAATCAATCAAATGGGAGAGGCCAAAAAAAATAAATACAGTTGACTCAACCAAATGTTTGGTTGACGTATAATTTGGCCCAACACAGAGGTTTTTTTTTATAATTCAAGCTGTTATTTTGTTAGATGGAAAGAATTAATTTTGTTGCTTTTCAAGTTTTGTTCACTCAGCAAAATATTTTGTTGCGGTAACTAAATAAATCTTTGATTTTTCTTTGAACCGTAGTGCCTTTCTGAAAGTTAGAATTACGACAGTGGACTGACAAAAAATTTCTATGCCACTGATGAAAAAACCACATGTTATCCAAGACACCCTACGCCAATCCAATATTTTCACGAGAATAGGTACAACATCTCACTCAGAAAATTAAATTAAACATGCAACAAGTATCTGAAACACCTACATATAATGAAGAAATTTNGTACAACATCTCACTCAGAAAATTAAATTAAACATGCAACAAGTATCTGAAACACCTACATATAATGAAGAAATTTCTGCAAGAGACAGTGAAATATAGCTGAGTTAATTTGTTTCTTGGGGAAATCTGCAAATATTTCTACGTTTGCAATAATGCTGTTAAATAATTAAAGTCATATACTCAGACTCTGCAAATAACTCGGAGCGAATANGTACAACATCTCACTCAGAAAATTAAATTAAACATGCAACAAGTATCTGAAACACCTACATATAATGAAGAAATTAGTGCAAGAGACAGTGAAATATAGCTGAGTTAATTTGTTTCTTGGGGAAATCTGCAAAAATTTCTACGTTTGCAATAATGCTGTTAAATAATTAAAGTCATATACTCAGACTCTGCAAATAACTCGGAGCGAATAGCGAACATTTCGACAGAAGTTTATTGAATAAAGCGGAACTTCAGGATGGGCTCGTGGAAACGGGAGGATAATATTTCTCGAAGTATCCCTGGCATGCAGTTCAATTCAGAGCACCATTATCCTCGGCATAAATCCATTATTAGGAATTCAATTACTGGAAGTTTGTAGGGCAAGTTGCGTTGCTGGGGGTGTTTTGTCCACCGTGATTTGTATTTAACTGGCATCGGTTCAGTATCGAAATTGTAGAGGAAAGATACTCGAAAACTGCTCTTAAGTACCTATATTGCTCTGAAATTTTGTTACAGGCTATTAAAGGTAAATTGAACTCTTTTTTAAATCCCTCCCTTCGGCCATTAACAATTTATAAATAGGGGCAGTAATATTTTGCGAAAAGATTTCGAGACAAGATACAGTCCAAAGCACTGTAGGGTCGTCCAGCTTCTTTGATTGGCTAANAAGATTTCGAGACAAGATACAGTCCAAAGCACTGTAGGGTCGTCCAGCTTCTTTGATTGGCTAAAAAATGTTCTCTCCTGTGTTAACCGTTTTCGTACGAATCACGAAGGTTCAGTGTCGGAGCTACTTAGTCCTGAGTGGCTTGGTCTAAGACGGACACGGCACAGCAGCCAATGGAGGTATAACAACAGCTGAGGTATGTATATAGTATTGAAGTCTACTGCGTGCTCCGATTTTTACGCGAAAAGTCACTAGCCCTTCTAATAAATGTTTTTTTATTGCAGCATCAGACGTTAACTTTTGAGCGTGGTAAAGTTCATACACTGTGTTTATAAGTCACGTGGCAACGTTTACATTAAAAAGTGGAAGAAATATATAAATTGGCTGAAAGGAANCTACTGCGTGCTCCGATTTTTACGCGAAAAGTCACTAGCCCTTCTAATAAATGTTTTTTTATTGCAGCATCAGACTTTAACTTTTGAGCGTGGTAAAGTTTATACACTGTGTTTATAAGTCACGTGGCAACGTTTACATTAAAAAGTGGAAGAAATATATAAATTGGCTGAAAGGAAAATTTAACAGGGCCTTAAACTTACCTTACACTATTAAAAAAATTGTCCGTAAAATTACGGAAAATAACAGTTACAAGTTATCCAAACATCTGCGTTAAATTACGGTCTCTTAGTTTTTTTCAATAACGTGCTCTCCGTAAATTTCACAAAAATCTCAGTGAATTCAAGGAACGTGTCCACAAACGTGCAAGTTTGTTTTCTTTAATTCTGCTGTTTATGAAAAGGGGCAGCAAAAAAAGTTTTACTTTCGTTATGTGGGTGATTCACAGTGTATAAAAATTACTTCAATAATTATAAATTTGGTCCAGTGGAGGGATTTGAACTCGGAAAATAGTTTGATAGTCCATCACATTATCCACTCACCTTCCACGCTTTTCATGAAGGTATGTTGTAAACACGGGATTTATTTGGAATGATGGATGTACCTCTTAGTTTCTAGTCATGTTAAGAGTGTAAGCGATTTTTTTTAATTTCAAGTTTACAAACAGGGGTAAGAAAAATTAAAAAAAATTTTAAATTAATATTGCTGTAATGGGATTTGANTTTTTAAATTAATATTGCTGTAATGGGATTTGAACACGAATCAAAATAAGTGAACAATCACTAACTCGAAAGACTCACGTACTACACATTTAATAGAAGTATTTAGTAAATACGGATTTTACATGAAAGTGACGAACGTGCTTGTCTTAGTTNTCTAGTCATGTTAAGAGTGTAAGCGATTTTTTTTAATTTCAAGTTTACAAACAGGGGTAAGAAAAATTAAAAAAAATTTTAAATTATTATTGCTGTAATGGGATTTGAACACGAATCAAAATAAGTGAACAATCACTAACTCGAAAGACTTACGTACTACACATTTAATAGAAGTATTTAGTAAATACGGATTTTACATGAAAGTGACGAACGTGCTTGTCTTAGTTNACGTACTACACATTTAATAGAAGTATTTAGTAAATACGGATTTTACATGAAAGTGACGAACGTGCTTGTCTTAGTTTCAAGTCACGTTAGAGCGCTTGTTATATTTGTGGTTTATAAAATTAGGTTACGAAAAAAAAATTTATTTTCGTTATGTGTGTGTTTCACTTTGTATGCAGAAGGTTTTGTCCTGTAACGGTATTTGAAAATGAATCAACGAATCGTTCAGTCCATGAGTGGTTCGCCGCTCGCCTGCTACCATTTTACACGAAGTAGTATTTTGAAGATGGAATTCTATACTCTTCAGGTATCATCTGCATTCATTGTTCGTATCTCAAAATCGAAGTCATAAGAATACGAAGAACTTCCGTATTTTATATTTACGGATCTCATTTCCGTTATTCCTCATTACGAAGTGCCTTTCCGTAAATAAACTCTACATCTCCGTAAATGTTTCCGTAAATCTACAGAAATTTCTAACAGTGTACTCTACCGTGAATATTCTATAACTTCAGTTCAACGTCGCAAAATACGTAATATTTCACCTCCCTCCCTTGAACAAATAATGTTAAAAATGTTAGTAGGAAGAGAAAAGTGAATAAATCTGCGATCCATAACATGTAGATATACGAAATTATTTCTTAATTATTATTATGAGTGATAGGAAAATTGAAATAAATATTTAGGAGGAAAACGTTTTTACTTGATGAATATAAAATTTTTCTATTAACAAACAACTTCGTACTTTTATTCCTGACATTAAATTTAATTTAAAATAAAAACATAATACACTTCTGGCACGCTGAAACCAAGAAAATAGTTTTAGAACTGTTAAAGATGTAATTATAATATGCAACTTCCTACCACTGTATTACTTATAATTGGCAAATACACACATTGTACTTACTACATAAATAAAAGTGTAAATTTTGAGTACTCTGTAAAAAACATATTTCCTATTACCCCTTTCTTGCTACCTGTTGAAATTTACGGAAAAAAACAAAAAAAGAAAACCTGGAAATGCTTGTATAAATACAGTAGGGCTCAAACAACCTTCGTGAAAAAAATTGTTTCCCGAATCGAAGGGTTAGCGGTCAATATATAATTAGCAAGTATCGCTCATACAACTGAAATTCATCTTAAAAGGGAAACTTTCATGACTATGACAATATACATATGCTACTGTTACAAAATAAAAATTCCTTTCTATGAGGCAAAATGATACTTGTACGACACAAAAAAATATACCCAATGAACGAAGCTAGAACATAGTATTCACACGTCACAGGCAATCCCTGTTCAACAAAATAATTAATAAATGAGAGGCAGGAAATCCTATCCTAACTATGTAATATTATAAATGCGAAAGTGTGTTTATTTGTTTGTTTGTCCTTCTGTCACGTCACAACGGAGCAACGGATCGACNTAATATTATAAATGCGAAAGTGTGTTTATTTGTTTGTTTGTCCTTCTGTCACGTCACAACGGAGCAACGGATCGACGTGATTTTTCGCACAGAGATAGTTGGAGGGCCGGGAAGTGACATAGGCTACTTTTTATCCCGAAAAAATATCTCACTNTGATTTTTCGCACAGAGATAGTTGGAGGGCCGGGAAGTGACATAGGCTACTTTTTATCCCGAAAAAATATCTCACTCCCTCAGGAAATTTTTTTTAAGTAAAAGTAGCTCTTGGGGTACAATGCTGCGTCAATGTAAGTTGTTAGTGTGGGACGAAAGCACAATGTCACACAAAAAAGCGATAGAGGCCCTAAACCGAACTCTAGAGGATATACAAAACAATACAGACATTATGGGAGGAATGGTTCTATTACTGGCTGCTGAGTTCCGCCAAACTCTACTGGTGATTCAGAGGGGTACACCTGCAGATTAAATCAAAGCCTGTCTCAAGTAGTCATGATTATGGGCAAATGTCGAGAAATTCAGCTTGACGACAAATATGAGAGTGCACCTATACAATGACGTTGACACAGGACATTATGCTGATACACTATTACAAATTGGAGATGGGCAGTTAGAAACATGCCAAGGGCTGCGTGTCACTAACGGGGGATTTTAGTAATTTGGTGCAGAGTGATACTGAACTGATTGCTAGCGTTTACCCAGATCGACAAAGAAATATATATGACGACCAGTGGCTATATAAAAGAGCGATTCTAGCACCAAAAAATTACATCGTTAGTGCTCTGTTCTGTGTTTACTGAGCTGTGTCCGTCTAATAACAAATACCGTTATTTCTCCCTATAAGTTGGTTACTATAACCACGCGAGCGAAGCCGCGGGTAAAAGCTAGTACAATTTATTCCATGTCCTTCTGTACTGAAGTTTCCATGTCATGCGTAGAAAAAGTTGGCAGGTGCCGAATGAAGTAACAATTACTGTAACTGATATGACGAAGAAATGACAGTGTGCACGAAACGTGATATGTGAGTCATTTTCAAGTCACGCATCTAGAAAACTTCTTCAGTCTATCTTTACGAGTATTTAAGCCTCTGGGGACTATTGCTTAAAACTAGCTCGGACAAAGCTAATATGAAAATCGCTTTGTGTTTGGAGACACGGTATTAAGGATGGAGATTCTTAGCTTCCTTTGTGTCATGGCACGTTCTGTAAAAAAAAAAATACATTTCCTTGCAGTATAATTTGTTTTCGTGAATATATAAATTATCTGTATACTTATTTAAATCATCAGAATGGATTGGATATCTTCTTACATAAGAAAGGATATTTTGATTCGACACGAGAAACTAAGCACGTGGTTAGCTCGAAGTCATCCAACTATGTATGATCCACACTTTAAGGTTGCCAACTGTGCCGTATAGTACGATATTTCCCGTATCCCGTAGTTCAAAGAATTATCCTGCATGGACATTATACGGGACATCGTATTTTACGTTTTAAAAAAAATTCAATATTAATAAAAAGGTCCATAACTGCCAACTCGGAGGCACACCGTGGGATTATATAGATCAGATGCTCCGGTCCAGAAGGTTTATCGCGACCCCGGTCGTTCTAGGGGAGGCGAGGACGATGACCGGAACATTATTCCAACGGTAACCCAAGTAATTCAATTCACCCAAGGACAAAGGCAGCACGCGTCGGTAATACGCAGCGATCCGTCTGTAACTCTGCCTTGCTTTTCTCCGGATAGGCTGGACTCACAATAGTTCATCCCCGTCCGTCCGTCATTCATCCGTCTGCCGTTTGCGTCCGTCAGTTGATAGCGATCCACAACATTGACAATCCGCCTTCCGTCAATCCTTCTGTATAGCGAAATTTCAGTGTGAGAACTTAACCTCGCGACTTTTCTTTAGTTCAAAATATATTTTGGTCGGAAAAAACGTTTTTCGATAGAGAAACATTTTGGGGAATATTTTTTTTGGGTTTTGTTTATTTTAAATTTAAATTGAACACAGATCCACAGCCCTGCGTTTTATTTTGAAGTGCGTATTCACGTCTAAGAAATGTCGTCAGAAAGTGCGTCTCATCCTGTCAGTCCTTCGAAAGTTTAAGTTTTCGTAAATCTTTTACGGATGAAAGGATATTAATAAAAAACTTGCTCCGCGATTGGTTGAAGATCACGTGGCCGCCAGACGGATGGATTACTGACTGATGTGACGGACTATTGTGAGTCCAGCCTTAACGGTGACATAAGTACGCGTCCGTGGAGGTAGGGTGAAGTCCACGAAGACAAATGTGCCGCTGTTAACAGCATCCTATCCTACTATTCCTACTATTATTATAAATGCGAAAGTCCGCGTGTATGTTTGTTACCACTCAGCACCACAACGGCTGAGCGGAATTTCATGAAATTTGGTGTGTAGTTACTTTAGGTCCTGGGATAGGACATAGGGTACTTTATATCCCGGAAAATTGTACGGTTCCTGTGGAATATCAACAAAACGTAATTCTACAACGGCTGGGAACGTGTGATACCAACATAAACCAAGCTCTATGGTTAGAGACCTGAAAAATTCGCGAGTTAAATGACCCGCAGGCTAGAATCTACAGTCTTGTGTACAATTATGCCGATATTTACTGTACACTGGTTGTCTGCCGTCACAGTGGAAGGCGACGATTGGGCCAGCGTTCGCCGGGAGGTGTCAAACACCTTGTGGACCAATGGCTAAATTTATATAAACACCCGTGTTTTTAATTCTATCTTGTCTCAAAATGAATCAGCGAATTTTTCAGGTCTCTATCTATGGCATGAAACTAGATAGTGCTGACTACCCTTAAAACACGCAAGCGTTTCATTGGTGAGTCAGAGTTGAACAGTAAAAAATACAGTTCCCTGAAATCTTTTTGTACTGGCGGTCGGAGGCAAAACGATTAATGACGTATACAAATAAATTTTCTAAACCAATCTCATATAATATTGTTATATTAGGGAAGTATGAATGTGGATAAAGCGATGGAGGTAGGTATCTCAGGATCGTGGTAAATGGAGGTCCATAATCTCTGCCTACACCTCTGGGATACAGGCGTTACGTGTATGTATATATGTGAGTATTTTATACTAATTTACTGACATATAATATTGCAATTGTATTTTCACAATTAATTTATTAGCGTATCGCTGCAAAAACTAAATTGTACCCGGGCAAAGCCGACCGGTTCGCTAGTCTTCGATGTATCTTACTGCTTCTGATCGGTAGTGTCCCTTGGTCAGTAACGTCCAGAAAATTCTCTATTTCCTGAGTGAAGCTGCGCTTATGCGTGCACAGCCGTGATTTAGGCAGAAAATTTTACGCGTTGAAGAATATAAAACAGAATTAGTTTTGCTGCCCATGCTCATATGTTACATGTTGCTTAAGACTGCTTAGGACATGAATCAGTGCTACAAACGTTAATCCATTACCACACATTTGTGGAAACTGACGATGAAAAAAACAGGAAAGAGCAATTTTGGACATATATTTTTACTAACTTATATTTACAAAATATTTCATCAGCGCGATGTATTTCTGTCAAGGTTCCTCTTGCGCCGTACGTCTGCACATGCAAGTAATTGCGGCACAAGGTATTATGCAAAATAAATGCATCCATCTGGCAAAACATATTTGCTCACAACGATAGACACAACTGTTATCCAGGCTTACCATTTCTTAGATTTTCTTCATTGGCATCTACAAACCGGTCGACTTCAAATAACTCATTTGACGTTTATTTGACGTTTGTTATACCCCACGCTCTCGTGATCCCAACATAAAACGGGAATTATTTAAATCATTCAGCCGATGGTCACATAGAAAAGTGAGGGTACGGAAGTTTTTTTTTCCTCCGGAAATTTTTTTTGACATTAAGTTTAAAAATTGCGATAGTTATGCTAAAGTTTTGCCAAAATAGGCTATTGTTAGAAGACGATATTTTGCATTATTTCTTAAAATATTAATGGAAAACTAAATTACGAAAAATTACATTTATATAAATTTTGAAACTTAAATAAATAAAATGAAGTTTAATCCTGCCCTGACGGGATGCACGCCTCCGTTTCGGTATTTTTCAGAATGTCTCACAAAGACAAGCGTGCTCTTAGGCATACTAAAATTCCAGAATATTAATCTCAGAGACCACGATTTTAAATTAATAAACATGCTGGTCATTAGGTGAACATCTATAATTGTAGTGGTCTGACCACTCGCCTCCCACCCGGGCGAACCTGGTACGTATCCCGGCGCGGTCTCTCCCAGATTTTCGCACGTGGGAACANGCTGGTCATTAGGTGAACGTCTATAATTGTAGTGGTCTGACCACTCGCCTCCCACCCGGGCGAACCTGGTACGTATTCCGGCGCGGTCTCTCCCAGATTTTCGCACGTGGGAACAGTGCCAGATGATCCTGCTGTCGACGGGTTTTCTCGGGGATCTCCCGTTTCCCCCCGCCCTTGCATTCCAGCGCCGTTTCATGCTCACCTCGCTTCACCCTCGTCGCCTCTCAGTACCTCGACGTCAAGAGCCGCCCAAATCTCTCCTCTCTACCAATCAAAATAAACGAGGCAGCTGATTAAATGGTTATTATCGGTGGCATGATTTATAAGTTCAGAATAAGAACGCACAACAACCCTTTGAAATATTTCCTCCCGCAAATCACGTTTCCGCTCCTAGGGAGAGGATTGGCTTCTTAATTTAATCCGCCGGTGTTTACAGAAGGGAGAGGTGGTTGTGGACGACGAGGGAGGGGAGATGCGGTAAAGGGGGAGGGGGATAGGCGGGCACAGACGGTGGCAGCGGAGAACCTTAATTAATGAATCCATTAATTTCGTCCACCTGGAGCGCGCAACTTTCCCATCATGCTCAAGGGCAGAACAAACAAAGCCAATTTATTGGAAACGGCAGAGCGGCGGGGGAAGTTGACAAGACGCCGTTATTTGAGGCGAAGGAATTGGTAGAGGGGAAGAGGGGGCCGAGAGCACAATACCACACGGAAGCACTCTCCCCGAGGCCTTATCAGGATGCTGAAATTAACATTTCCCTTGCGCAGATATTGCCGACTGCAACGCCTGTTCCAAAAGTCTGCCCGTCGTTAAAAAATTGACAGAGTTAAAACTGCTTCAAATTAGCGAATTTGTCTGCAGGGCTGTTCAAACTGCTCTACTCGAATTGGTAAAATTCTTCTTCCGGTTAATTTATCTGCTGGTGTTCACTTATTAAATAGTAGTTTCTACTCGTTCCTAGTGAACTGCACTGCTATGGTAGAAAAACCACAGTGACTTCCACTGATTATCTTGTGCATAACTGATTAAAATTACGTATTCAGATTTTAAGTGTGTAGTAAGATTTTTTTTTTAATGTACAGTTAATATACGGATCTTCTGAACTCCAGCCACACACGCCAGCAAAATGGCCTCGCTGGCCAGCAATATGGCGGAACTTCGTTGGCCAATCAGAGCCTGCAGACTTAATTGCCTCACGGGAGCTCGACCAACCAGAAACTTCTGCTGCCAGACACAAAACACGTTCCCAGGACATTACGTGACAAATCACCACGTAAGTAACTATTCTCTGTTTTAAATAAACCTAGAAATTTCTACAATATTGTTTGTGCCTACTTGAAATTGTCTGGCACTGAAACACACTACACAATGAGGCTCGGGGATTAGGCAGAACTTCATGACAAAATAGTGGTTTAAGTATTTGTACATAATTATTTGCGTGAAGACGGTTTGGAGTTCCAGTGATTTGTCAGGCTCATTATGTCAATCAAATACAAACGTAACTCAGAGAACTTTATTTCACAAATAACCTTAAATATATAAAAACTATATTCTACTAGCGACTACCAACATGGCTCTTTTATATATATTTTTACTTAATATAGACTTCGAAATTAGTAATAAANTATTCTACTAGCGACTACCAACATGGCTCTTTTATATATATTTTTACTTAATATAGACTTCGAAATTAGTAATGAAATACTTAAAAGGTATAAATCAAAGTTTCATTCAAAAACATCAAATAAATTTCCCAGGAAACAATCTAATGCACAATTACTAGGGCGATTTTTCGAAATTTGATACAGGAAAAAATAGAGATGCCTTGAATATACTGTAAATAACAACATGGCCTAGGATTTCATTACGTGATAAGTTTAGACAAACAGAAATTCACTGACGTAAGTTTAGGCCAGAAATTTTGATAACCAAATGCAGTTTGCATTTATATTAGCCATTACTCTCCAAAAAAATTAAAAAAATTAAATAGACGTAGGCCTAAATTCACCAGTACATTTAAATACATACTTATATTGGTTAATAAACGACTCGCGATAATTATCGGTGGACTATATTTCAAATAAGCCGTTTTGTATTTGGAAAAAAAAAAATTATTTAACGTCGACCGCCTTTCTGTGGCTGCAGATAAAGTTTTAAAATTCTTCATGCGGCATGGAACGTAATTTTTCATCGCCGTCTTAATGTTGGCGTGCGTTTACCCCTACTGCGGCATATCCATCATACAGAAATATCATTAATGGGGCGATCCGAACAAAGCAAGTTACCTGCACTCATTGAGCAGCGACCCGAACGCAAGACGTTCCTGCCTCACTGAGCCAGGCACCGACCGCATTGCTGCAGTGTTCCGATTACGAACAGCACTGCATCAGCGTGCATTAAGGGCGAGATTTCCCACGGTGTCTTCTGTGCCAGTTGGAATATAACGCACGGAAGGAGAGCCCTTCAAGTGAGAGTGGCGTAACGATTTATAAACGGTCAATGGAAAACGTTTGATATCCTCGCTTAGTGTCTNGAGCCCTTCAAGTGAGAGTGGCGTAACGATTTATAAACGGTCAATGGAAAACGTTTGATATCCTCGCTTAGTGTCTTATTTGTTCATTTACAAACCGTTCGCTACGTATGCCAAGAGAAAATACAACACTGATAATATCAGTACCCACATGCTAAGAAGCTTTCAAAGATACATAAAGTGTTACCAATTCCATACAACTCTGTACCATTGGCGCCCAAATCCCCGTCGTTTCATTTAAAAACAATTAATTATTGCGTTATCATTTTATTCTACAGTTAGAGACATGAAAAATTCGTGAGTTCAATGACCTGCAGGCTAGACTGTTCAGTCTTATGTGCATATATTGGTATGTCAACTGCACATTGGTTGTCAGCTGTCACAGTGGAAGGCGACAATTGGACACCGTTCTCCAGCAGGTATCAAACACCGTGTGGACTAATGACTAAAGTTACATAAACGCACGTGTTTTGAATTCTAGCTTGTCCCAAAATGAATCCGATAATTCTTTAGGTGTCTTGCTATAGTCTGTACATGGTCACTTTCAGATTTTCTGAAGCCCTGTTGAAATTCTACTTTCAGGATATTCCTCCGCCCCATGCAATAAAAGTTAAATACATCTACAAAATTACACCAAAGGTACTACGCACCGAATTCATGCTCACTTACTTTAATAATATTTTCCATAATAACTATTTCTTACTACGCATTACTAATACACTTATATTCCCTTTCTTTTATTCATATTGATTATAAATGACATATTATATTTTAGAGATAAAATATACGTAGAAGTTACATTTGATCAAAAATAAGATACTTTTATGTTAATAGATGTATAAAACGCCTGTGATACATGTAGGGGCAGTGATATTTCGCGAAAAGATTCCGAGACAAGATACAGTCCAAAGCACTGTAGGGTCGTCAANAAGATTTCGAGACAAGATACAGTCCAAAGTACTGTAGGGTCGTCCAGCTTCTTTGATTGGCTAAAAAATGTTCTGGGCCGTGTTAACCGTCTGCGCGATGAATCACGAAGGTTCAGTGTCGGAGTTACTTACTCCTGAGTGGCTTGGTCAAAGACGGACACGGCACCAGCAGCCAATGGAAGTATAACAAGAGCTGAGGTGTTTATATGGTATTGAAGTCNAGTCCTGAGTGGCTTGGTCAAAGACGGACACGGCACCAGCAGCCAATGGAAGTATAACAACAGCTGTGGTGTGTATATAGTATTGAAGCCTACTGTGTGCTCCGATTTTTACGCGAAAAGTCTTTGGCCCTATACATGGCATATATAGGAAATAACTAAACACGTCATACATGGGGTGATTTTTCAAAGGTTTGATTCAATAAGTGTGAAGAAACCGCGAATAGACGACAGCTTAAGCCGTAAGTAAATTCGCTGGAGCATAGACGTAAGACGTTAGACGCCGACATTCGTGCATCCCCCTACGTGATCCACCGCTTATCGCGTCTTTCAACGGATCCGGGCGACGAACCAGACACTGCCACGATTCAGCTCATTGTTTTGGTGGCGTTTGGACGTTTGTTGATGAGGGGTGGCCAGGGAGAATACAAAAAACAGAGTCACAACATCAACGGAATACAGGTTATTCCCTAATACGTGGGAAGTAATCGGAGAGTGGGTAGAATGCCCCGAAATAACCAAAAAATGTCCCTACGGACATGCTCATGTGACTTAAGTCGGTATCTTCTGAGTTACATCCCCTTCCAATTTCGCACTGGACGTATTCCTAATAGTCTTCCTGGGACATTCGATTTCAAGTAGCTGTAGCCGTGTTCGTGTCCAAGTATAGATTCGTTACTCTACAAAAAAGTATTCAGAATGTCCTGATTGCACGCCTTAACACTCCGCATCATTGATTGCCTGACAAGGCTCAAATATTCCAGGAATTGCTGGCAACCTTGTTTTTATCACTGCGAAAGCATTGCTGTGTTCAAAACAAATAGCCTCGAGATGCACCCAAAGGCAAATAGTCCAGTCTATCGAGATCCGGGGAGCGTGCAGGCCAGGTGACCGGTACCGCACGGCCTATCCACACCTGTGCGAGACAGGTAATAACACTCAAGCCGTTCCAGCAGATCACATCAACAGAAACACCTCGTAAAAGCTCAACTTCTGGTTGCTTTTCAAGTTTTGTTTCCTTGGCAAAATATTTTGTCGTGGCAACAAAATATATTTTTTGGCCCTGTACAAATGACTATTTTGTTGGCTGTAACAAACATCTATCTCAGTGTGTGTGTGTGTGTGTGTGTGTGTGTGTGTGTGTGTTGGCGAGCGTTTTTTTTTTCTGACAACGAGCTGCTGAGACATGATTCCAAAAAATCTTCCACTTATCGAAAGTCCTATTACGTGAGCATCGCTAACTAGGCGTGGCAAAGTTTACGGTATTCTGAAATTCAGTTGATCATCACACCTCGTACTATTCCTACTTCCGTCCTGCCTATTGTTTCCACGACTTAAATCAGCTCCAGATAAGCGGAAAAGTGGATGCTAATCGCGCTCCAGGGCACTCAATTAGGAAGGGTACCACGTTAGACCGCAATATATAATCAAAATACCCTTGTGCACTCATTGACCCTCGTATCCCTACCATTAGCAATCAATGTTGCTAAAAGGTATTCAAAAACCCCGNAATAAAAATGAGATAAATTTATATGAAACTATTTAAAATGAAATAATCAACATGAAATTCAGTTATACCTTTTCTATTCAAATACCGCTCGTTTATAAAAACTAATTTCTTACAAAATGTTATTAACAAACATTTTTTATGTGAAGTCTAAAAGGAAATATTATAGTTTAAAGTTAAATTATAAGTAAAAATGTTTATTAAACAAAAAAAAAAATTGCTCGTGTGTTAACACAAGTATAAACCTGTTATGAAACATGGCATACTTAGTAAACAACCAAACACGTCATACATGGGGTGATTTCTCAGAGGTTCGATTACGAAAGTGTGAAGAAACTGAGAATAGACTACTCTATGCTATTGCGAGGTTGGCGTGTGTCGCTAGATGGCGGACTGCGAATCTACCGGCTCGGTTCTCGCCCGTCTGATAAATCAAACGGCGAAACCTCCTGGCGGCCTGTCGGCACAGAACACTCAGGAAGACAGAAAGTAAATTGGGTGAATCCCAATTAATATTCACCGAGCCATGGGGCGAGCAAGTTATTATAAGAGAAGACATATCTCTAGACCTGTGTTTCGGAATATTGGTTCTTTCGATTGCGATGTGGCGAAGGACGATACTGTTTTTGTAAAGCAAGTTACAACTGCAGAAGAGAGCTCCGTTCTTCTCAGCTTTATGTACAGATTTGCTCTTCAGGGAATGACTGCACACAACGGATCTGGTATTCTCGAAGTTTGTTTCTACAGACATCCTCACAACAGTACGGTGACTGCTGTTAATTTTCTAAGTCAAATTGATCCAAGAGACATTGTACGTTGGAAGACTATCGCAATTAATGAACTTGTTGCTACTTCTAATTCCGTTATTGCTATGTCTCCGTCTCCAGTATTGTATTCTCGGCGTAAGCTCAAGTTTGAGCTAGGAGATGCGATTTGGATTTTTAGAAAGTTTGTTGGAAAGGCGCTAGCGAAGTACTGGCCAGCAATATGGCGGAACTTCGCAGGCCAGTCAGCGCCCCGGAGACTTGGCAACCTAGAGAGCAGCCCGACCGGAAAGGGAAAACCTCCCGCGCCACGCGGTAGCCAATCGGACGCGAGTACCGTTTCCGGAGCCTCGCGGGGCCTACCAGCAGACGGACTCACCCGCATCGTAGGAGCCGCCACGCCATTCTACTACTTCTGTGTGCTTAACCGAGTCTGCGGTTCGAGCGTCAGCGAAATAAATACGTTTTACAACCGACGTCGGGAGGCGGCTGTTTGAAAGCGCCCGTGCAAACAGATAACAGACTGAGAGCATCTCTCTAATCAAGGAAGATTATCCCAACAAAGACGGTTTCTCCTCTTCGCGTTGCGGAATGCAGAGAACTTGCGAAGGCACCGATTACACTGATAAAAAGTTTTCTTTGAATCAAACAGAATTCGTTTTGCGCAAACAAATTAATTGTTGGTATAGGGGCAGTAAAATATTTTGTTGCTGGAATAAAATACAAACATTTCTCGTATTAAGTTGCCCCAGACAAAGATTTGGTTCACTCTACGTACAGAAAAGAGTTTCTGTTAATATAAAAATATATCTGTTGCCCAACCGAGATTGAAACATATACAAGCTGCCGCTGAGCTATAAGCCTTAACAACATCATCTTAAGTGACTACTGATGAAATCGGAATGATTTTCAACACATACGTTTCAAATAAGGGACAACTTGCGCTAATAAATATTAAAAAATTTACAGCTTAACTATGAAATGATTTAATTACGATAATTATACCCAGGGGCAGTGATATTTCGCGAAAAGATTTCGAGAAAAGATACAGTCCAAAGCACTGTAGGGTCGACCAGCTTCTTTAATTGGCTAAAAATATGTTCTGGCCCGTGTTAACCGTTTGCGCACGAATCACGAAGGTTCAGTGTCGGAGTTACTTAGTCCCGAGTGGCTTGGTCAAAGACGGACACGGCACCAGCAGCCAATGGAGGTATAACAAGATCTGAGGTGTGTATATTGTATTGAAGTTTACTGTGTGCTCCGATTTTTACGCGAAAAGTCACTGGCCCTAATTATACCATTATTAAGTATCAATATATACACTGACAAACACGCGTTACTATTTTTAATGTCACAAGCAATACAAACAAACTCTCGATCTGAAATTTCGAACGAAGGCAAACAAACGAGAGACCTAACAAATATGTATAGTTGATTCAAACAAATATTTTGTTGACAGTCTAAGTTTGTTTTTGCCCAGCACCGAGGAATTGTCAATGCAAGCGCGTTAGGTGGACAACATTAATTATGTTGCTTTTTAAGTTTTGTTTTCTCGAAAAAATTTTTCGATGTTGCAAATAAATACATTTTTAGCCCTATAGAGGCAAATATTATTTTGGCTCTTCTCTCAGTGTGCCTATTGCGAGAACTGCGTCACAGAGAATTTTAAATGCACTTTTTTAAAGGACACAGCTGGAAGTGTTTGATTACAGTTTCTTTTCGTACGGAATAATTCGGAACACGAGCATAATACAGACATTATATTTGAAGTACTGTTAGTCGTATTGTAAATTGGTTCAGCAAACTTCCTTAACTGGAATTTGAGCTCTTAACACGTTCAGTCACCGTATCTAATGCCGTGTACGCGTCGCGCGTGAATGATGTTTATGACAGCAACTGTACACGNTAACACGTTCAGTCACCGTATCTAATGCCGTGTACGCGTCGCGCGTGAATGATGTTTATGACAGCAACTGTACACGGAAATGCACTAATGCCCAGTCTTCCTTGTTGGCTAATCAGACGTGTGGAATTTTCTATGCATCTTTGACACGAATAATAATGCCAGCGTCATCGAGCCCGCAGTATGTCGTTCGTTTCGTTGCATGACAAGTGCTGAACACAAGTAAAGCGCATATGGAATAATTATGTGAGTGCAATACTTGAACTCAAAAATTATTGTCACCGAACGGGTTAAGATTTCTGGCATTGCAAANGAATAATTATGTGAGTGCAATACTTGAACTCAAAAATTATTGTCACCGAACGGGTTAAGATTTCTGGCATTGCAAATAAGATTTTTTTTTGTGTACGCTGTACTTATTTTGGCAAATAACTTGTTTCCGGAAATGTATAATTTTTTAAAAATTAATACTTAAAAAATAAATATTTAATTCGAAAATTCTAATTTTTTTTATTATTCTTTAAATATGTTTTTAAACAATTTATTATAATTTTCAATCAAATTATTTTATTTTTTGATGATTTTTTGGGTATTTTGATGTCAAAGTTCACCGGGGCAAGGTAACATACATCCAACACGGTGGAAAATATGGCCGCTGGAGGACCGGAATGACAGAGCATGAACAGCTACGGCGTTCTGAACCCCCATCCCCTTGCGGCAAAGTTCCCCAAATCCTTCTACTACTGGACAACCTGTAGCTGCAAGTAGACGGGTCCCTTACGGACGTAGATGGCGCTTAATTTTTTTTCTACAATTTCTGAAGATTTATCGGTTTTTTAATACATCAAAAACAATACCTAAAGAAAGGGAAAATATTTTTTTCCTATTTTTAAAGGTAAATATGATGATTATAACTTCGACTGTAGTGACAAACCAATTTTAAAAGTTAAATAATATTTTTGTAATCACAGAAATTACCCTACATATTGATGTAACAGCTGGTTATCCTGTATTCAAGTGTATAGACCGTCGAGGTGTTCGGGGTTCAGACCCCCTCCCTTCTCTTAAAGTTGAAGGACGTATTAAAGAAGAATGAGAAAATGAGAAATAAGTAAATATAACGGTTCAATAAAACCGTAAAAATAAGTAAAAGAAAAAATGCAGGTGCCCAAATCTACTCTTGTTCTTCAGATCAAAATGATTTATAGACCGTGTTCTATCAATCAAGAAAATCTCCCTATCACCTTCCCAAAAAAAATTAATGTCTGACTGCGATCCCAGTTTATTCATAAGCGTGCGCAAGTGAATGCATGCAGAAGCTGCCATGTAAGGTTATGTTGTATCAAACAATTCTGTTAACATACCATTTACCTACGATGGGAAGGGACGAGTGTTTTTCGCGAAAATATTTCAAGATCAGTTGTACACCAAAAAACTTTAGTTCATATGCACTTTCGTGGTTGGATGATTTCAAACGTCACGTGCCTCAAGTTTCTGCTAGCGAATCAAGGACGTTCGACGTCGGAGTACTTTGTTACGATTGGCCCAGTCAAATAAAAGCATGTCTGCTCACGTAGACACGCGGCCAATAACTAAAGGAAGTTGAGGTCGTGGGAGTAAGATATTGAAGTCTGGCATGGCCATAAATATTTTTGCGAAAAACACCTGTCGCTAAAGATAAGTAATTCGAATAATATAACGGGGAAAAAAGCAGTTACAATGACGCATTAATTTTTTTAATTATATTGAAATCTTCTTTACTGTTCTTTTATAAAATGTACACATTGCTGTTATTGAATGACCCTTATTTCATGCAACTGCCGATTTTAGAAACTCCTCAACTTAATGTTTAAATGCCACTTTACGAATTTCATTTAATCGTTAAACTTAAACGAAACTATAAACGAAATGCATTATAAATTTCCGTAATTGTTTTTTATGGTTTTCTTGTTGTAAAAAATTGTTATTAACGCTTTCATTCTCACATTAATTTCACCTGTTCAGTCACCATCCATGTCAACGGTTATGGACACGTTGCAAACGAATGATGATTTTGAAGGGTACTGTACACAGCAACGAGTCATTGCCCAACACTATGAGACGAGACTAATCTGATTTCTTGGATTCCCTACACCTCTTTGACGTGAATGTTTAATGCAAATATTACCGAGCACGCAGCGCGTTGTACACTGGTTGCAAAAAAAATTCGGTACACACGTACAGCGCATACAACACAATTACGTGATTACGACACGATGACTCAGAAATTAACGTGTCACCGAACGGGTTAACATTAATGACGTGGCAAATAAGATTTTTTTTTAAATGTGATCTGTACTCAAGTTGACAGAGAACTTGTTTCGTTTCTGCAACCAGTGAGATGCAGACGGTCGGAGATGTAAACCAGTCACATCGTAGCGCAGTAGCAAAGTTCACGAATTAGCAAAGATCTGAAAAATTAGCGAGTTCAATGACCTGCAGGCGAGACTCTACAGTCTTATGTACAAACATTGCGATATGAACTGTACATTGGTTGTCAGCTGTCACAGTGGAAGGCGACAATTGGACACCGTTCTCCAGGAGGTGTCAAACACCGNGTACATTGGTTGTCAGCTGTCACAGTGGAAGGCGACAATTGGACACCGTTCTCCAGGAGGTGTCAAACACCGTGTTGACCAATGACCAATGTTATAAAAACGCACGTGTTTTGAACTCTTACTTGTCCCAAAATGAATCCGCGAATTCTTCAGATGTCTACGAATTAGTTACCCACAGAAAGATGATTGGCCACTGAGCCATTCAGTGGACAGCACCAATCAATTATAATTTTTCCGTGCAACGTGTAGCCAATTTTTCTGCACTGGGAAATGAGAAAGCTAAGTATAGGCGGACGCCTAAAATTAAATGTAAAAATCTTTAATTTAAAAAATAATATATATTAATTTAAAATTTTTAAAAGTTTTGATAACTTTAGTTTTGATAATTAAGGTAGGCTTTCTCATTTTTCATTTTTCATTTGACTATTGTTTGATGCCACACCACAAACTTATAGACTACACTAGGGATCTAGAAAAATCATTGCTGACGTTTGCGCAGTCAAGGCGGCCCCGCGTGACTCAAATTCTGCTGGCACGCAGATTTAGATAACGTGCGACCCGCTGATAACCAAGATGTCCCCTTCCTTACAGACTTTCGAAAGAATTTTTAGATTTGCTGATTTTATGTTATACTAAGGGGCTCACTTTATCGCCAACAAAATGTGTATCTGATTAATTGCAATACTTAAGTTCATGTTTTATATTCGCAACAAGTATTTTCCCTCAGTATTCTTTACACTAATCAAATTTAATATAAACTTATAGTAGGGATATTCACCCTAAAGGTTTGGCACGACATATTAAAATTTCCCCAGGCAACCATGACGTTTTCTAATGTGTAGAGACCTGAAAAATTCGCGGATTAAATTTGGGACCAGCTAGAATTCAAAACACGTGTGTTTATATAACTCAGTCATTGAACCACACGGTGTTTGACACCTTCCGGAGAACGCTAGTCCAATCTTCACCTTCCACTGCGACAACAGACAAACCAATGTGCAGTTGACGTCGGCATATTTGTACATAAGACTGTAGAGTTCAGCCCGCAGGTCATTGAACTCGCGAATTTTTCACGTCTGTACTAATGGGACGTAATCTATGAGCGCCTGGCACATATGTGATTGAGTTGGCCTAGCTTGGTGTTACGATATCTGAGCATGTAATCCCTTTGTAATCCTCTGATATCAAGGATCACAGAGTAGAAACGGCCCCGTCTTCAAGGCTTCTTAGAATTTTATAAATTTAGTTTCATTTTCTTTCTATAAGGCGTCCTTACAGTAGACCTACAGCAAAGAGGTTACATTAGTAAAGATGAGCATCAATTAACGTCGTTTGACATTGCAATTTACAACGCCACTCACAAATGACCCTTAGAAATCCGTTGGATAATTTCTACTGCAAAAACCAGTGCTGAATTTAATAAATTATTTATAACAATTTAATTTACGTTAATCAATTGATCTGCGCACCATATTCTTTAACAAACGCTTTATTAACAATAAACAATACTATGTTATGTTAACAGTTGTTGATTTCAGTGTGCCTTTCAGCGCTTTTTTTATTTAACTCCTAAATTACACATTTACTTCCTAGCTCAGCTGTTGCAAAAGAATAACTTTTTTTGTCTAATAGATAGAGACCTATTTATAACTCAGCATTTCAAATACACCTATTTCTTCCATGTTTTTATTCATATATCTAAATAGCATAAAAGAAAGTCGCTTATCCGCGTCTGTCTGTGTATTCGCTTAGTACTTCTAAACAACTTAATAGATTTGATGCAATTTTCTACTTCATTTAGAGAATTTCTTGATGAAGGTTTTGGTGTATAAGAGAGTTATATTTAATGTGAGGATAGTAGAGAAATGTTGAACCGTTTGTAATCAAGTCGTAAAATACTGGTTCTAGGGCGCTTGCATGGCTTGCGCTGACTAAACCATAAGTAGAGACGTGAAGAATTCGTGAGTTCAATGACCTGTAGGCTAGACTCCACAGCTGTATATTAAATCATGCAAATATTACTGCCGATTGGTTGCTTAATGTCTCAGAGGAAGACGACGATTGGGTTTGCATTTCACTGTGAGCTTATTATTGGCTCAGAGTTGTCCAGGATATGTGAAATAACGGATGGACCAATAGTATTAGTAAAAAAAACGTACTAAGTTTAAATTCTAGCTTGTGCGGAAATGAAACCCCGAATTTTTCATGGGTCTAACAATAAGCGATACGTCAAATTAATGTAGCTCTCAAATAGGTCTTCAGAAAAGACCACGACAGCATGTGTTTATCTTTTAAGGGTGACCCACAGTAACCATTTTTGTCTTTCAAAGTATCGCTCCGGGCGAAGCCGGGCCGGTTCCCTAGTAAATAAAATATAATAATTTATAGAAAAATGTAAGTAAAAGTTAAATTTATCCAACAATGCGGTACTTTTAAGGCGACACAAATATGAAAAGTTTGTGATGCATGAGTCATTAGGGGTAGTGATATTTCACGAAAATATTTCGAGACAAGATAGAGCCCAAAGCACTGTAGGGTCGTCCAGATTCTTTGATAAGTTAAAAAATGTTCTGGCACGTGTTAACCGTTTGCGCACGAATCACGAAGCTTCAGTGTCGGAGTAACTTAGTCCTGAGTAGCTTGGTCAAAGACGGACATGGCACCAGCAGCCAATGGAGGTATAACAATAGCTGAGGTGTGTATATAGTATTGAAGTCTACTGTGTGCTCCGATTTATACGCGAAAAGTCACTGGCGCTATGTATAGGTATTCATTCCACAGCACCCACCACGGTTTTGTTTATTCTGAAGATGCAATACATAATTTAACACATTCAGGATAGCGTGTTGAAGGGTATGATTTCTAATAAATAAATTTTTTTTCTTATCGGAGCACCGAAAGCTGCAAAATCAATTCCATAACATAAGAGCACAAATTGTATCGTAAGAACGGCTTTCAATAATAATAAACCAAGAAAAACTCATAGCAATAAAGAAAGTTTAGCAAATTGAGATTAAAATTTTAATGACAGAGTGCACCTGAAATATTGACGTTTCTTGTTATATTAGTGCGTATATTAGAACCTGCTACTTATAAGTCGCGATATAGAAGGTTTTATGTATTTCAAAAATTTCAGCAACAACAACTAACTAACACACACCGTCGGTTCTATTATAAACAGAACTGTAATGTCTGACCTTTTGAAAAAGCTACAAAGAATAAAAAAAAAAATGTCCTGCTTTTTTTATTACCATGCTGCCAACATTTATCGCCCGGGTTCCTTTGTGTTTCCTGACATTTTACGTCGAATGTCGAACGACGAGAGCAATTGAATAAAATTATATTACTCGCCAGGAAGAGCTAGGCGCTTTGAAAGTTGTATCGCAAAACTGGCGTAAAGAGATTCCGTAACTCTCTGACGCGGCTAATTTGTCTGTAACGCTAACATTGGATGTGACGCGATAGGTTTCGTGTTCGCATCCAGGATCAGACCGTACCGGTATTAAGCTTAGCGGTCAGGTTAAGTTAACATTGTATACAATTTCCCGATTAACCTTCCGGAATAAAAGTAACCAGATAATGGGAATAACGTGCACGTCCAGTCCTTTGAACACACTTTGTGACGTGTTGTAAAAATACGTAAATCACCTGAGATTTACACAACGACGTTCTCTGTCAAATGCAATGACTTTATTCCCTTCAGTTTATTTCATTAGTGAACCTTTTGATTTTTCTTTGTTGTGCTTAGTTTACCTTACTGCCCTTAACCGCCGAGTTTATATGTTTTTGTTTGCGGCAGTGAAGAGCTTTGAAGCAAGTGTTGAATAGTCATATATAATACGGACCGAAATAAGTTATGATTGTAACAAGTGTTAACATGAAAAAAAAGTGGGATTGGAGAATACGTTGGAATTGAAATTGGAGTTTGGCTTATATAAAAATACCTTAATTTAGTACNCGCTTAGTTTACCTTACTGCCCTTAACCGCCGAGTTTATATGTTTTTGTTTGCGGCAGTGAAGAGCTTTGAAGCAAGTGTTGAATAGTCATATATAATACGGACCGAAATAAATTATGATTGTAACAAGTGTTAACATGAAAAAAAAAGTGGGATTGGAGAATACGTTGGAATTGAAATTGGAGTTTGGCTTATATAAAAATACCTTAATTTAGTANAAAAAAAAGTGGGATTGGAGAATACGTTGGAATTGAAATTGGAGTTTGGCTTATATAAAAATACCTTAATTTAGTACCTGGTAAATTGTTTACATCCATGACACACACGGTAATCGAACCAGGACGCATTACTGACCTCAGATGCCAGGTTGCTATGTTATCCAATAAGTAGGGGCAGTGATATTTCGGGAAAAGATTTCGAGACAAGATACAGTCCAAAGCACTGTAGAGTCGTCCAGCTTCTTTGATTGGCTACAAAATGATCTGGCCCGTGTTAACCGTTTGCGCACGAATCACGAAGGTTCAGTGTCGGAGTTACTTAGTCCTGAGAGGCTTGGTNCCGTGTTAACCGTTTGCGCACGAATCACGAAGGTTCAGTGTCGGAGTTACTTAGTCCTGAGAGGCTTGGTCAAAGGCGGACACGGCACCAGCAGCCAATGGAGGTATAACAACAGCTGAGGTGTGTATATAGTATTGAAGTCTACTGTGTGCTCCGATTTTTACGTGAAAAGTCACTGGCCCTACCAATAAGAATAACTTCAACCATTTACATAATGCACTATTAGACTTTACCGATTCAGTGGCAGTTTATTTTGGCGCTCCCAGGACTGAAGCAGAAAATAAACATTTTTTTCACGAGAGTGGCCTGATTAAATGCAGCCAGACCAAACAGAAAAATAAGCGTAATGGGTGGCCGATGATGGACAGCCCGTATTTTAAGTGCACCGGCGGGAAATGTTCAGCACTAAGTGAATGTGTAAATCGCATGTTCATACTTCTCCCAAGAAAATTATTTGCACTTCTACCAGGTGTCCCAAATGAGTGTATACACTATCGGAGAAACGATTAAAGACAGTCTGATGGGACTGCATGTTTCTGGCGCTATAAGGACAACGTTGGGTGTGTGCGAGAAATTGTAGCCATTCTGTCGTCAGTTACGTTTACAGCCACTAGCGGCAGCACTACAATCTCAGAGGAGATGGCGGAGGTGACAATGTTTCCTTTCGAGCTACGTAAGTGGATTTTAAAGTGTTACCGGAAATGTGAGAACCCCACTGAGGTGCGGAGACAATGGAGTTCAGAACCCGATACGGTGTCACCGTCGCGTGTAACAATGACACGATTGCATCGCAAGTCTGAGAGGGACGGGACTGTGTGTGATGCGAAGAATGGACGGTGCAGCAGGAAGATGACGACAACGGACGAGGGAAGTGTGTGGCGGCTGTGTCGCACATATCCCCACGTTCCCCTGGGAAGTTTAAGTCCGTACGGCAAGCTTTGCGTGAGTCAGGTGTCAGTAAATCAAATTTCCATCGCAGTTCAGAGCAAGTAAAATGGTAGCCTTAAATTCCTGCATTACTTCACGCTACGAGTGAACAGAACCCAAATAGGTGTGTATAAATATGTGAGTTGGTTAAGTATATATGCGACGACATCGAAAAGATTGTCAACGGGATTGTTCGGATCAATGAGGTTATCCTTTAATTGAATGGAGATGTCAGCCCCTACAACCGCGTTTACTGGGCAGATAAAAATCCTCACATTCAGGAAAAACAAGCATGTAATTTTCTGGGGCTTGCAGTATGGGTGCGATATGTCTGTCAGAGGACTTGTGAAACCCGTTCTTCTTTGATGGAGCGGTGACAGGTGAAAGTTGCCGTACCACGTCGCAGGAGAACATCGTGCCAGCTGTTCACCAACTCTACCCGAAATACGATTGGTTTCACCAGTAATGCGGTGCACCGCCACGTTACCATGCAGACGTGCGTTCGCTCCTGGATGAAACATCTGTTGTGAGGCGGACAGGACGACGAGGAAGTGTCGAGTGTCCACACAGACCTCCGCATTTAACGCCATTAGATTATTTAACTGTGGGANGACAGGACGACGAGGAAGTGTCGAGTGTCCACACAGACCTCCGCATTTAACGCCATTAGATTATTTAACTGTGGGAAACTCTTGATAACGCTGTGCGCACCACGAAGCTACGGACACTGGGTGCCAGGAGAGACTTGGTTAAGACTGCATGTGAATCCTCTCCAGTGGAATCTACAGCTACTCGTGTCGCCCTGATCAACAGCGTTGCAGAGGATGTCTGGCTGCTGATGGCGGACATTTTGAACGTTTCTAACTGTTATTTACATTCGCGACACCCAAAGTTGCTCTTATAGCATCAAATACCGACAGCACTATCAGATCATCTTTAATAGTTTCTCTGTTATTGCCGTTTGAATAATGTAAATATTTATTTGGGACACTAGGTGCTAACATATTTTTTTTTAATGCGCTGCTATTAAAACGGATTTACAAAAGGAGATTGATTGTGGGCAATAGAACACTTTTATTAATTTACCCCCTATAGTATTTACGTTACTAACCACTGCAGAGTACAGTCAATTTCAATCCCGACCATGGGGACCACGATATTTATTCCTTCGTTCGGTGTCTGGTTTTTTGTTCAGAGTCAAATAAAGCATGTCTTATAAAGCGGTACAACTACAAAAGTAACTCAGAAAGACATGTTTTTTTCATGTCTAGCCTCGAATCTTAAAGAACCATGTCATTTTTCAAGTATTCGTCCAACAACATTTAATTGAGTGTCTTACAAACTCTCTTGTTGTAAAATCTTACTAGATTGGAAATGAGAAAGAATAACGCGGATAAGGGTACTAAATATGTATCAACTCATTATGATAAAGGAACTATACTATTTTTACACGTACACTATAATTGTAAAGTTGCAAAATTTTCGTTCAATTCTCGCAGTAACCTAGATTCCAGAGAGTTCTGTGCACTCGAACAGACGACAGTAGCCTATACTGTCGTCCGTAGGATTTTGTCAAAGAGAGCGCCGGCGACAGTATTGACTCTTGGTTGCACGTTAGTTGACAGAAGTCACATTGACTACTACTTACTAACGCGCAGTCACTGAGTATGTGCCTCGTAAGTTACGGCAAGCCTGTACAAAAACATAATTTACGTCGGTCCGTTCGTGAGGAAACCTTCTTGTAACTACACAAACTGGTATTTGACAGGGGAGATAAACAACGCAATAACGTTGTTTGTGCTTTTCTTTTAATGTCACCGATAATTTCGACAAGTACGCTATTTAAACCAGTCTTGAAGAAAAATTATTAACAATAAACAGTATATGTACGAGTTTTCTCTTTTCGAATCCTCATAATGAAGTTTTGAGATTTTCTTTTTTTTGTTCGTAAATTTGTATTAAAGATTCCTGAATATACAAAACTTTCGTATTCCATTAGATTTTGTGTTAGAAAAGCGCAAATTTTTTTTAAAACTACAGTTACGGGATTTTTTATCGGCGTTACAATATGAGAGGTAACTAGTCTGAAGTAAAATTATATCTCACATTTTGTACGTTTTAAGTACGACGTCAGCTTAAGCACAAAGATTTTTCAACTGATGATTCCACTAGGGCAGGGGTGGCAAACCTTAATGTATCAGCGTGCCATTTTTTCTAAAGAAATGTTCGATGAGGCCATAGACGTGCCGTCAGATAATTTTAACTTAGTGATTATTAGAAAAATAATAATACTAAACACTATCTACTCAAAACTCTTTATTTACTACCAAAAATACATTTTGCAATGTCAAATAATAAATGTTTCAGTTGTACGCATAATTCAAATTACATTAGTGTGACTTCTGTTGTTGCAGATTAGATGACAAATAATTTATATTAGGGTTGTAAGATGTTACTTTTAGCAGAATGCATGCTGAACTGGAGTCATCTGTCAAACGGTTTCTAAGCGAGTCTTTAATGTTATTCATCTCTGAAAATAATGACTCGCAGGCATAGGTAGATGAAAATATGGTTAAAATAGCACGAGCCAGCTTCTTCAAACAGTTAAATGTGTCTGGAAACGAATTCCATGTTTCCAAAATTTTGATACTGGCATTTTTACTTATATTGCTTGACAATCTTTCTGTTTCAATTAATTCCAACTCTTTCCTTGCTTCAATAAATTTTTGAATCCATATTGAACTAGACTGGAAATCAATCAGCTGCATTTCAAATTCTTCAATTTCCAACCAATCGAATGGGGACAAATTCAGTTTATCAAATGAAGTCACATCAGGGTACATAATAAACTTTAGTGTTTCCGATAATTCTCTGAACTGAGAAAATCTCGCTGAGAATCCCTTGATTGAAGAATCAATTACAGAAATAAATTCTTCAGTTACTTCTCCACCTGGTTTCTCATGTATATCTAAATGGTTGAAATTTTTTTTCAAGTTTGGGAAATACTTGTAGTTTTTTGTAGTAATATCGTTCCTGAAAACATGTAGTTTAGCATCAAAAGCGCGAATGAGATCTATCATGACGATAATTGTTTTATTTGTGCCTTGAAGCTTTACGTTCAATTCATTGAAATGTTGGCATATGTCTGTAAAAAACATCAATTTTGAAAGCCACATAACATCCAACAACTCTGGGTATTGTTCAATTTTTCCCTCATTTTGCACAAACAGTCTGATTTCTTCCAAGCAGTCAACAAATCTTTGAAGTACGTTCCCGCGGCTCAGCCAGCGAACATTATTATACATCAGTAAGCCATTATATACCGAGTTGACTTCATTCAACAAAGCATCAAACTTTCGCTTATTTAAAGCGTGCGACGATATGAGGTTGACTATTTTTGTGACTACCGCCATTACCTTATCAAGAGATGTTAAACCACTCTTAGCACACAAGGCTTGTTGGTGAATTATGCAGTGGAATTCAAGAATCGAATGTCCTACGTCTGTTTGAAATAAACTTATGAAACCATTTTTTTTGCCCACCATACTTGGAGCACCATCAGTTGTGACTGAAACAATTTTTTTAAAATCAATTTCTTTCTCAGCAAGCGAATTTTTAACAGCCGTACAAATATCTGTGCCCTTTGTAGTTGTTAGCAACGATGTTATCGCAATTAATTCTTCCTTAATGATGTTTCCTACGCAATATCGAGCAAAAACAGCTAAACGTGCAGATTTAGTAATGTCAGTACTTTCGTCAATGCATAGCGATATAAAAGGAGCGGAGTTAATGTCAATTTTTTGTTGATCTGTTATATTTTCGGCCAGTTTTAAGATTCTTTCCTTTATTGTATTTCTAGATAGAGGAGTATCTTTAATGCGCTGAATTATCTTATCTTTATTATCGAAATCATCAAAAAGTGAGGGCGCGCATGCTAACCAGGCTTCCTTCAAAAACTCTCCATCTTGAAAAGGTTTACTATGCCGAGCAATGACATTTGCAGCCGAGTAACTTGCCGCGCTCGTATGACAATTTTTGCCAACATATTTAATCATAGACGTTGACTGTTTATTTCTGTCTTTCATTGCACTTGCAATTAATTCCTTTTGCACTGGTTCGCTTTTTTGACTAAGAGATTTGTGATTTGTTTCAAAATGCCGTTTTACAGACGATGTTCTACATACCACTGTACCAGAACATAAAACACACACCGCTTTGTCGCCTTTACTTATCATGCCATATTTTTCAGTCCACCAAGTTTGAAATTCTCTATTACACTTACTATCTTGCCCTTTTTGTTTTTTTGCTGAACTAGCCATGGTAAATAATAGTTAAAAATCAACTTTAAAATACAGTTGTGTCAACGAAATTGAACGAACGAAAACGTCAACAAACTATGCGTCATTAGCAATTGTAGTCCACGACGTAACTAAGGCAAGACAATAACAAACGAGCGCGCTTTCCGCCCGCCGCCCCGCGCACCGCACCCGTTCACTCCTTAGCGTAGGTCCGTAGGATCACTCGCGCGCGTTCGTTCCTAATATAATACTGATACCTCCCTATTTGCGCTATGGCGTATAAGTCTGTATCTGCTCTCTGCGTAGGGCGCCAGCAATGGATGCTAGTCCTCAGTGATAGGGCGTGTAAATATGTTGACACTACTGTTCGTAGTTCAAATTTACCAAATGAATTTGAACTTCCTTGAGAGTTCACGTATGTCGTTTTATTTTTCGCTTAACAAGGTTCTTCACACTTGCTGCATGTCTCTACTTAGCTTGTCTCGAGGCGCTGGTTCGTCTCTCGGCTGGGGCTGACTCCGCTCCGGTGTCGAACTCGGGGCTGCTTCGTCACCTCGTCGGGAGGCTGCGACAGTTCCTCGCAGATTGGTCTTGGCGTCGTGATGCCTTCTCTCGAACTCCACTCCTCCCGGCTCCACTCCTCTTTCCTCGACTCGCGTACGCCGACTCACTCCCTCCGCGTCTGTGGTAGAACTGACCTCTTCTCGTCTGCTCCTCCGCCGTTTTATTAGCCCGTTAGCCATATTAAAACGCCTCATCTCGCACGTGGCTGGGGGCTGAACGCCGCGCCCTTGGTCGTAAACACGTGTTCGGCGCTGCGGCTATCCGCACGTGGTCTCAGCGGCGCCGGCGATTTTGGCATTAAAGTTTTATGGCTTCGCCCACCACGTGCTCGAGTGGGATACCCGGCCCCAGTTGTATAGGGCTTAGCGTCCCCCTTTCCGCTGCGAGACACACGTGTTCCTTCCTTCCCGGAATTCTGGTGTTATTGTTCCAGCACGCTCGCCAAAGCTATTAGCTGGTTTTTGGCAGTAGCCAGCCTGCGAGAGAAATGCAGCTGTGGGCTGTGAAACCTTTTAACGTTTTCGACGCAGCTGCGAGAGGCTGTGCCTTCTCGTCGCGGCGGAATCCTGGCGTCATTCTTCTGGCACGCTCGCCGAACCCTTAGCTGGTTTATGGCGGCTGTTCGCGTTTCCTTGTCGTTGCGAGTTTCGACAGTGTGTGCCTGCTGACGGAAAAATATATCTCGGGATGCAGAATGCATCAATACGTCATAGTGAACTTTGTTATTTTAAACTAAAATGCAAACCTTTTGATCCGTGGCGTGGCGTGCCCAAAATATTGTTTCGCGTGCCATCAATGGCATGCGTGCCATTGGTTCGCCATCCCTGCACTAGGGACTTTCAAGAGCATGTCAACTATTAAAAAAAATATATTTGCTGGAAAAACGTATTTATAAACACGGTTATTCCGTTTCCTTTNCAAACCTTTTGATCCGTGGCGTGGCGTGCCCAAGATATTGTTTCGCGTGCCATCAATGGCATGCGTGCCATTGGTTCGCCATCCCTGCACTAGGGACTTTCAAGAGCATGTCAACTATTAAAAAAAATATATTTGCTGGAAAAACGTATTTATAAACACGGTTATTCCGTTTCCTTTCCGTAATTGGACACAAGATATATTTCAGGATCGCAGACCTCTCGCGAATAAAGTACCTTAATAATAAGAGTATTTGAAATGTAAGTCATTAATTAAAATAATTACAAAAATTTTCATTAAGCCAAGTATCCAGTAACAAAAAAGAAGATATTTGCAACAATGGGAAATATTTTTCTTTCATAAATACTTTGAGGTAAGTCATAACTGGGCAAAGTGACTTTTCGCGTAAAAATCGAAGCTGCTGGTGCCGTGCCCGTTTTTAACCAAGCCACTCAGGACTAAGTAACTCCAACACTGAACCTTCGTGATTTGCGCGCAAACGGTTAACACGGCCCAGCACATTTGTTAGCCAATAAAATAATCTGGATGACCACACAGTGCTTTGGACTGTATCTTGTCTCGAAATCATTTCGCGAAATATCACTTCTACCTCGTCATAACTTGTACACAATATCAAAGTCTGAAAAATTCCAAGTGAGTGTTTGTCGCCCGTACTAAAAGTAAATTTTCACATTTGACAGACATGACGTTTTATTTATCATAATACTGCAGTTACCTGCAAATATCTATTATATAATAAAAACGCATCATCCAGCCACAAATAATCAGAGTGGCTGGATGTCGTTCGAGAAATACACGTGTATTGAAATGCTGTGTCAACTTCACGAAGAAAAAATGCTGGTTTGTTGACAATAGTATGCAAACTTGTTATGTCGGCTTTCTATATTTAAAAATTAAAATAACGTTATATTTAGTTTTTCACGACAATGCGNTAAAAGTAAATTTTCACATTTGACAGACATGACGTTTTATTTATCATAATACTGCAGTTACCTGCAAATATCTATGATATAATAAAAACGCATCATCCAGCCACAAATAATCAGAGTGGCTGGATGTCGTTCGAGAAATACACGTGTATTGAAATGCTGTGTCAACTTCACGAAGAAAAAATGCTGGTTTGTTGACAATAATATGCAAACTTGTTATGTCGGCTTTCTATATTTAAAAATTAAAATAACGTTATATTTAGTTTTTCACGACAATGCGTATTTGTAATCTTTTCAACCATCCTGAAATATTTAACTATTTAATAAAAAAATTTGCTGCTTAACAGCTGAGCGTTTTAATTTTTATTTTCAATTTTTTTTTTTTTCAGTTTTTTCTGAAAAAGGTAACTAAGAGTGAACACACTTTCAAATATTTTTATGATCAAAACTAAGTTACATAAATGTGTAATTAAGACATTTTCAAGACGACAACGCATTTTAAACGTCTCTCTGGGAGACTGCGAGTTTCTGTTAGGGACCACTGGCCAGTTAGCATTGACCAAGACCAAGTACGTAAAAAGCACGGTAGTATCACAGAGTAAGGGATGTTCACGACAAAGTGAGCCTTTTAAAATACACATGTGCACAAGATCAGTGCTCGTTACCACATATACATTGCATCACACACTGACATTTAGGCTCCTAGTCAAGTTGGCAGGAAACTAATAATAAATAGTTCTTAACACTTCACGCTGTATTAGAGCGTGATGTTTAAATCGATGGCCACTGTGTGTAGAATTCCTGGTTTTATACACACTAAGAGGTGTGAATTTGCATGTCGGTAACACTTTCAAAGGCTGTTCACGGTAAACTGAGAACTTTAGAAAGCCCTACTTAAAATCTGCTTTAATGAACATTATTAACATTGCAATGGGCCTTGTCACTATGCACACGCGTCGGTCAAGTTAAGCTATTACATTTAATATTTAACAAACATGCTAGTTCTTACACATATATACACTAAAAAAAACAGAGTGCTAAATAAATAATTTAAGTAATCACAACTGTTTACGTAAGCATTTGGATTCAACGTTAAGCTACGGAACCACTTCCCCTCCTTCATTACCAACTTGAATGGGAGCATGTCACTCAGCGCGCTCGTTAAAATATATGCAAGTAGGAGCAGTGGTTTTTTTCTAAGGTTGGTTTCAGAAGTGCCCACTTTATCGTGAACGGGCCTTAACATTCGTAACAATTCCACGGTTTCACTTGCAAGTTGCACGAATAAAGTGATCAAGCATATAGGAATATTAATTTTACATGCGGCAGCAGGATACAAATTGAGATGTAAAAGTATACCGTACGCAGGGCTCTCAAAAGTGTTCAATCAAACGGGAACATCCAATAGATAAGTATACAGAGGCGAAACGGTGTGGCTGTTCCTCTGACGTGGACAAACCCACGCGCGGATTGGCTGCGCGAGGCTCTAGGAACGGGCCTTGTTCCTGATCGCCTACTGCGTGCTGCGAAATGTTCCGTATTGGCCGGGCTGCCAGTTGGCAAGTGTAGTCACCAGGCGTTGATTGGCGAACAGCTATCCAACATGTCGCTGGCTAGTGGGGCGATTTTTCTGCACGGTAGCTACTCGTCCGCAGAATCACTGACGTCACTCCAGGATGATATTGATAACGGTGGTGACGATGAATTGACAGCTCGAATGTGAAGGGGCGAGTAGTCTAACCATTACAACACCGCGGCCCCTCTGGAGTGGTTCGTNACCGTACGCAGGGCTCTCAAAAGTGTTCAATCAAACGGGAACATCCAATAGATAAGTATACAGAGGCGAAACGGTCTGGCTGTTCCTCTGACGTGGACAAGCCCACGCGTGGATTGGATACGCGAGGTTCTAGGAACGGGCCTTGTTCCTGATCGCCTACTGCGTGCTGCGAAATGTTCCGTATTGGCTGGGCTGCCAGTTGGCAAGTGTAGTCACCAGGCGTTGATTGGCGAACAGCTATCCAACATGTCGCTGGCTAGTGGGGCGATTTTTCTGCACGGTAGCTACTCGTCCGCAGAATCACTGACGTCACTCCAGGATGATATTGATAACGGTGGTGACAATGAATTGACAGCTCGAATGTGAAGGGGCGAGTAGTCTAACCATTACAACACCGCGGCCCCTCTGGAGTGGTTCGTCGTTGTCTTCAGCAGTAGATATTCTCTGTTTCACATAACGTCAGTAAATTTTGACATACAATGTGACCAACCCACATAGCATGTAAACAGTAAATGCCATAATTTGAGAAGTATTGTATAAGTTGATGGCGTTTGCGGGCGTTCTTTGTAATGATAATGGCAAAAAAAAAAAAATTAAAAACATAACTATTGATATTTACAACATTGAAGATTTAAATGATGTCCTTAGAGAAATACACAATTTTTTGGGCTATAGAGAATGGCCTTTAAAAACATTTTGAAAAATTAGGGTAGAAGATGCATACATTACGACTACGTGAGACATCACCCATAAATGCAGGGGAGCTATCTATCGTTATGATTTATTTATATGCGAGAGTTCCTTGCTGGTGGCATCCGAATATTATATTTGCAGTTAATTGTTTTTGTATTTACACTTTTCATTAATTCTAGTTGGCTTTATGTGCATTTTTAGAACATTCTCCATCAGCGAAATTTTCCTTAACCGTCATGAAGCGCGAGCGACAACGTATGTAATTTCCGAAGTTTAAGCTTTTGGTTTCAAGAAACAGCTGAAATGTTTTGTTAATTGAACAAATCAGAAAAAAAAATTAATTCGTATCAGCGGCCAACCAAAGTGAATTTTTTTAACTAAGCGTTCAATGCCACGCCACATGTTCAGGAATTAAGATTATGAATTACAAAGTGACTAACTATTTTGTATTTTTTGTAAAAAAAAATTTTTTCACGAAAATGTTGCAAGAATATTTTTTAATATAAGTGGCCTTAAAATACTTATTTTTTACCCTCAGTCATTTGATTGAAAACCAGGTATATTTTTACGTGTGATTTTAAATTACCTGAAAATGCTTACATTGTGCATTTCTCACATTGGTATGAGCAGCGACATATTTATTGTGTTTTGTTCTGGTGGGAGGTTTTTAAATGTACGCGACCTTAACAAAAAGCCATTTTTTGGTGTAGTTCATTATACATAAAATTCTAAGAACTTTAATATAAAGTTAAACTTCACCAAAAATATTTATTGCATCGGTAGGAACAGCGACACTTTTATCGTGTTTTCTTTTTACGGTGTCGTAGTTTGAATGGTTTTTATTTCCCATACTAGCAAAATTTTCCACAGCATCATCAAATAAATGGGAAATACAGATTGCTACTCTCTCCTAAGAAAAGCCGCAAAACAATTCCATCTCATGAGGAAAATACACGTTTCCCGCCCCACCAATAATATCAACAGAACCCTAACAATTAATTGGTAGGGGCAGTGATATTTCGCGAAAAGATTTCAAGACAAGATACAGTCCAAAGCACTGTAGGATCGTCCAGCTTCTTTGACTGGCTAAAAAAATGTTCTGGCCCGTATTAATTGTTTGCGCACGAATCACTAAGGTTTTGTGTCGGAGTTACTTAGTCCTGAGTGGCTTGGTCGAAGACGGACACGGCACCAGCAGCCAATGGAGGTATAACAACTGCTGAGGTGTGTATATAGTATTGAAGTCTACCGTGTACTCCGATTTTTACGGGAAAATCACTGGCCCTACTCATCACTAGAGACCTAAAAAATTCGCGAGTTCAACGACCTGCAGGCTGAACGCTACAGTCCTGTGTACAAATATGCCTTAGTGAACTGCACATTGGTTGTCCGTTGTCACAGTGTGTGGCAACGACTGAGCTAGCGTTCTCTAGAAGGTGTCAAACACCGTGTGTTTCGAATTCTAGCTTGTACCAAAATGAATCCGCGAATTTTTCACATCTCTACATGTCAAGTTTCTTTATCAGATTACAAATTTTCTTTACGATGCAAATGATATTACCACAACGTATTGTTTACTGAACTATTGCAATGACAATACAAGATCATCACAGTCATTGCCATATTTATTTAAAAAATTATGTTTGTGGGAAACCTACTTTGCAGCGGTTGGCGTTTAAGAAATTTTTTCTTTGCGGCAACAAACCGTGTGTTGCAGCAAAGAAAGCGTTTTACAGCGTGCTAATAAGCCAGTGGAGCATCGAAATGATTTTTCCCATTTAAAGTGTTTTCAAATGTTTAAAAAATAGCGACAATCAACGATGACCTCTTGATAGGTTACAATAAAAAAGGTGAGTACGGAAAATTATTGTTGCTGGACCGTAGTGTTACTGTAAGTTCGTGTTGAACACTAGCAAAGGAATAAAAACGAATCCGAATCTCTCTCATACCCGGTGAACTTTAAGACGTTACGCAGGAACTTCGAAGAATATAAGTTATTTTCAAACAAATTTCGAACCACTAGTATTTTAAAGGCTGTTTACGATGCAATAAGTGCTTTTGAAAACCAACATTTGAAAGAAAATGAAACTTATCATAACTACTGTACATATTGGCATACAGGCTCGCAGTTAGGTTGGTAGCGAATTGATAAAAATAGTGCTAAGATTTGACGTTTTATTCTGAGTGTAGTATTTAAAAAACAGTCCACTGAATTAAGCATTTATTATTTTATGCACGTTATAATAACGAATTGCATATTACAACCAGAATTACACTCATGAAAATTCCACGGTTTTGCATGCATGGCGCAAGAATAAATACGGTGGAGGGACAGAAAATAAATCTAGAAGTAAATCCTAAACAAGGACTTCCAAAACTTCTCGGTTAAATGTGAACATCCTGTAACACTTGTCAGGTGGTAAAGATAAGTCGGGCGGGCTGTAGATGTCCAGTTCCATCGTCGACGCAACCTAGGGCGGAGAGGAAAAAACAAAAAAAAGCTCTCGCCGAGATATCAGCAGAGCGACTGGACCTGGGCTTAGCGTCACGGGTGGCTTTGCGACGGCCTTCTACACCCGCCACCCCCTGCAGGGAAACCTCAGCGACGACGGATCAACCCCTATCTCGCGCCCCGCACTCGGGTTGCCCGCCCCGGGGAAGAGCTTACTTACCCCCACGACATCGACCAGGGTGGTTCACGAGCTTCGAGTCGGAGCGGACGACAGCAACCCCTCGCCGTGATTCAAACAGTTGCGCAAAATACTCTGGGAAATTACAAGGTGATTCGCAGAGACGTGCGAAATTCGAGTTATCTTTCGTTGACGTTATAGACTCTTGCTGCCCAATAAATAAGCGACCACAGTTCGTGGCTTCATTGGCCGATCCACCGCTGACCTTATTTTATTGGCTCGAGTGTTCTCCGAGGCGTGCCAGGCATATTCTTGGCGAATGGCTGAAGTTGTTTAAACACTCAATAACTTGGAGTTCAGTCCGTCCTCAAATAATAACGCGAATTCTGATCGTCTCTAGTGATTCGTGACGACATGGCCTAACTGAAGAAGATTTATTACACGGGTCAATGGGAGTAAAAACAATACATCAACATCGGTTGATCATAACGCTTTAGGATTTAGAGGCGGGTGAACATTCAGAGAAAGCAACATAACGTTGACTGTTGGTATAGTCTATCCACTGTAAATTAAAGCACTTTTTAAGGCACTGCTAGAATTTTACTATCATCGAATTTATATCTTTAAAGCACTTTTTAATATAAACATTTCCTTGTGATTGATAAACACAGATTGTACATATTACCACCATAAAAAGTAAACGCCCTAGGCTGCAATAAAATGCATTTATTAATGGTGAATATCTGTTGCTAGGGCCTTAAAATACAAACACACAGGTTGTGGTAAAAATGCAGTGTTTACTACGTGTAATGGTAGGTAAAGTACACGTTAGTGCTACATATGGTAATCAGCTTTCACAAGATATGTTCAAACACGCAACTTGCTGATCACCATAACACCATACGTATTGCGAATTATACCCCGTTAAAACTACATTTTTTAATCCTACTGGTCCAAGTAAATAGCTGCTGCAGTTAGGCCATATAGTCACGAATAATCCTGTATATGAAAATTTTACGATTCGTTTTGCATTGAATCGAAAACAAATGTTGCAAATAGAGAGAAGAACAGTTCTTAAAAATACGTTTGTTTCTATTTTGTCATTTTGCTGAATTACCATGAAATTTCTTTTTTTTTTTTTGGCGGCAGGTGATGTTAAAAATAAAAATGGTGTCAATCAGGGTAATTTTATGGACATAAGTTTTAATTAGCCTTTCATTTTCATATCATTGATTCGACAACAATGACACATTCACCAAATGTATGTAATTTGGTATACTTTTAAATTATGTTACTTGATTTAAAACTACAGTTGGTAGTATCTGAAAAATAATGAAAAGACTGTCAGAACTTTCGAGTTGATGGGTATAGATTGACACGCACCAGGAGGCAATTGTCATACAGTGTTCTAACTAGCATCATACAATCAGTAGGATAACAGTGAAGACAAATATTATACAGAAAGGACCTAATGTATCATCTACGAAAAATTTGAAAGACCAGTCACTATAAACTTTCTTGAGTACAATCGATAATGTTTATGCACATTCAACAAAAATTTCTTCATTTTTGAAGACATTTCCGTTGAATAGAAAAACCACTCTGACGAAACTATCCGATGTTAAGTTATTGTGCTAACAATATAAGCCATAGTTTGTTTGTGTATTTCCAGCCAACAATTGATAGTAAAAAAAAATTGTCACTCGGACCGTTAGGACGTATTTAAATTTACCCCCGCTACGGCACGTACTGGTTACTGGTAAGATTTCCAAAAGTCACTCTTTCTGGTGACAGCAAAATCTTTGGCAACCAATTTTAATGTATTTCTGTCACCATACGATTTCACTCTGTCACTTGAAATTCACCATCTTCAAGAACTCTCTTAATTGTTATAAGAAAGAAGATTTGCCTTCGTATTCTCAATAAGGTTTAAAGTATATTATACTATGTGCAAACACAATTTTGTAAATTTTTTAAATATAATACGTTACAATAAAAAACATATATCACTCTATTAGAATTACATATTTTCTTATGCTTCAAAAACTACCCCGGTTGACCTTAAGTAAAAAATGATGTCAATGTTA
>NQII01007639.1:58562-74922 GCA_002778355.1 Clitarchus hookeri
TATATATATAATAGCAAACATTTCCATTACACACGCTGAATGTAACATTTCTTCTAAATTATTGAAATTTTGGTTGTTCATGCAGGAAATCAATTTATTAGTTGCGTTTTGTTCAATTGCACGCCGAGTTTGCGAATTATACTGCTACATTTCCATGATTGAAAATGAAATTGGAGTAAGTAAAACAGAGGTCTCGATTCAGCTATTACCATAACATTTGCAAAATAATTAACGCAGTGCCACTAATGGTTCTGTAGACTACCACTCCATGACGTCATTCTGTATTGTGCAGTTAAGAGACGAAGGTTTTCCGCTATAAAATTTTGTTGTTTGCTAGAATTAAACGTAGTGTACATATTTCTTTAGTTACTGTCTATCGTGCACAAACCGTATGAAGTTAATATCTTATTTTATTAGCCTAATGAGCATTGTGATACTTTAAAGCATAACGTTTCTGACTGGCCTATAAAGTACTTGGCCAAGTCAAGAAGTTGATCATCCTATTATAAAAGTATAAACTATGCAGAGTATTGCAGAATATATGAAAGCGAAAATAATTTTGCAAATTTGCAGTATCTTCACGTACAGTTTCACAGAGCGGTAGCAACCGCAGGAAATGCCCCAAATCCATGCCAGTGACCTTCAACTCCACTTCCTTCCATTCCACTCATTTAAGCAAAATTAGTCTTTAAAAAAAACCTTCAAGTAGGAGAGTTTAAATAGCAGAGTATAAAAAAATAACGCAGTTTCAATAAATTGCGAAAATTCAACCATCACTTGATATGAATTGAAATACAAGATAGTTAACCCCTAAAATTGTGAGACATGATTCAACGAACTTAAAGTTTTCTTGTCTTTTATCACCGGGGATATTTTTTTAATTTTATTTTTTTCATAAACAGCCCATATAAAAATTACAAGCATTATAGAAATACAAACAGCCAAACAGGCTTTAAAATATGTTACATTTATATTATAAATATTAAAGGAAGTTAAATTTAATAATTTGCTCCCATAGCAATACAAACTTAGACCAAATATTATAAAATTGCGAAATTACAGAGCGTATGAAAAAATTATCTTAAAATTAACAATATAATTTGCTTTATAAAGTGCCCTCATCAAACATGGCATGATATGCCTTCTGCCAATTTATAATATTATCTCTCCCAAGACGAACGACAACCTCTTTTATAGTCGGGAAGCACGTTGACCAGGGTGTTGAGGAACATCCCAGATGGTTTCGTTGCGGCTCGAGTCCAGTAACATTCAAATCTTGATGACGTCGAAGGTAGCGTCGGACGGTTGCTAGACGCCATCCATACACGTAGGAAGAAGGGGCTTGTCATTGGCCGGGTGAGGGGAGGGAGGCACATTGAGCCTCCATGCCGACAGTCAGCGCTCGCCTGCCAAGCCACGCACCCGCATCGGCACCAACGCCCACGACGACTTACGTCTAACGGGTCACCAACTAGGCAAGCCCCAGCTCCATCGTCGATCTATCTCCGTGTTGGGACGTGCAATTTCCCCCGCTGATATTAATGCTGGATGTACGGTGTTCCAGCACCGTCACAACAGGATACAGAATGTCCGGAAACTCAGTGCCCAAACTTCCGACATAGTTTCATTGGACTAATGGTAACACGAAAGCCCGGTACACTTATATCAAGAAACGTATTTTTGTATCGAAAAATACCCTTCAAAGTGGCGGCGTATAACACCTGGAGAACAAGGCTGTGCGACCATGCATGAAGGACAAGTTGCATAGGTCGTAGGCGCGCGACACGAAACTATTACACACACAGAGTCAAGCGCCTACTTTCTATGCAAATTGTCCTACACGCATGATCGCACCGCCTTGTTCTTCACGCGTAGCAGGCCTTTTAACACAATTATTTCATAAATAAATACGTTTCTGTATACAAGTGTACTTGGCTTTTGAGTTACTATTGGTCCAAAGAAACTGTGTCCGGCGTTTCGGTCACTGACTTTCCGTACATTCTGTATACTTGCAAGAAACGAGACAGCCGGTTAGAGTGGCGTTTCCGGTTAAGCGCGATGTCGTGCTTATCTGGCGTGGGCGACGTGAAACTCCTAAGTCCATTAAGTGTGCAGGAGTCGGTTTGGTGTGACGTCATTCCCCTTCTTGCACGCCGAAAGCTACTACGGTCCAAGATCAAGGTCATTCGTTAGCGCTGTTGGTTCTCTCGCAGCGCTTGGATAGTGCTCACTGCTTGAAGGTGTCTCTGCTGCTACCAAACGAAGCACCGGTTTACACATGCTAATTGATATCGAGGCTTTAAATTTGGATTATTTCTAAAAAGTGTTGGCCATCAAAAAATGTGTTATTATATATTTGCACCACATACTGTTCGACTTTTAGACATAATTAATAATCAATCTATAATGAAAAACTTTTTTGAGCACATCGTTTATGTACAAATGCATGTCAAAATCACAATTGTACTGTTATAGAAATGTACAAATAATAAAAGCCATCACACATACAAGAGAAATGAGATGATTCACACTGGAAGAAGGTGTCGAGAACTACTTCGAGTAGTCTATAAAGTGTACAAGGAAATGTATTTTGCAATTAAAAAAAATTCCTGAAAATAATAAAATTCTTGCATATTTAATTTTTAGAAAATATTTTTTTTGGAAAACATACATTAAAATTAAATAAGACAAGATTTTTTATTTGCCCTTTTTAAATATTTTGCAAATAGTTTAGCTTGTTTTATTTACACATTACAAAAGTAGTAACATTTTGATGTATACGTGTCATTTCGCAAGAATCCATGCTATGTATAAAACAGTTTTTACTAAGGAAAAAGCTGACACAGATAAGGTTTCAAATTAAACAAAGTAGGAAACATATATAAAATAACAAATTTTTTTGGAACCAACGTTTTAACTGTTTTAAATGACAGCGACTTTTCGCGTAAAAATCGGAGCACACAGTAGACTTAAATACTATATACACATCTCAGCTGTTGTTATACCTCCATTAGCTGCTGGTGCCATGTCCGTCTTCGATCAAGCCACTCAGGACTAAGTAACTCCGACACTGAACCTTCGTGATTCGTGCGCAAACAGTTAACACGGGCCAGAACATTTTTTTTAGCCAATCGAAGAAGCTGGACGACCCTACAGTACTTTGGACTGTATCTTGTCTCGAAATCTTTTCGCGAAATATCACTGCCCCTACCGATGAGCTACAACTGTTTGATAAAACAAAATTAATTGTATCCTAGATTATAAATATAAAATCCCATTGCCAGATCGCTAAATAAATATGATAGATGAAAATTACATAAAACTATTAAATGAAGAACTTGTCCAATTAACATATAAAGGATTACAGATACTGAAAAATGGGAAATCAGCACTACATCCGAGAGATGAAGATCCACAGAGAGTAACAACATATAATAAGACTGGATTAAATACACATAAAATAGTAGCCAAGTTTGATTACCTAGTAAAAATTTATGCTATAATTAAAATATAAGACAGAATTTTCTTGAATTGATAAATAATTTCTTTTCAATTGAAATTCCCGTTTATTAAAATATTGCTGTGCCAATTTTACTCCAGTTCTTCCCATTTTGTAATTGTTAATTATATTATAAAATTGTATTTATTATTTTTGTGCCACTCTTCATCCCACTCTTAGTTTCTATTGTGAAACTTTGGGAAAATTAGTGCTATAATATTTATAGATAATTTAATTTTATATGAAATTACGTTACAACCCTAGCACAGCATGAAATATAGGTCAATTTGTGCAAGATTTTGATGAAAACTTCATTGATTTCAATTAAATTTACACATTAGGGCAGCTTATAATGCAATTATTTCAATAATTTTGATTAAATGGGGATATATTTGTGCCTGCTTTTTTCCACTCGTCCCTGTTTGACATTTTGGGATGCCACTTTGGAATGGAATTGTGGCGAAAAATGTTTTGTTTTTTTACCGTACTACATTATTTCGCTACTTCATTTTATCAATATTTGTTGAAAAAATAGGTTTGCCCCTTTGTGTCCTACTACTTGTTTTTGTAAATTGTTTTTAAAAAAACAAAATTTACGCCCAGAAAAGTTGGAAATTTTTTTAATTGTGCTTGAGTCCCTAGTGATTGCCTCTGAATTCCCAAAATACATCTACTTATATATTAAAACATCAGTACTAATATACATAATTTGAGTGAGTTGGTATACGATAAGCTGTATGCTTGTCTTCAGTATTTCTCAACTCTTAAGATAAGTGTGCTATAGAACTGTGTCTGAGACGTGGCATAGAAATTGACTTTAAATTGAGCAACGAAGGAATATCACGACATGCGTAATTTGCGCCACAAACCAGTTACTAAACAGGAAGACAAAAACCTGCCAGATTTTATATTTGCCACGTGCCATATGCTCATATGCGCACCCACTGGGTCTGTATCAAGATGGTAAGCCAGGTATTGCCACGTAACAAAATAGGAATCTTTCACGTAGGAAGTACAACAGATGGTACGCCAGCTCGTGCACTAGGTCGTATAAGTGCGTGCATACAAGAGCCAACACGACAGTAGGACAGTAGGGTGAGTGAAGAGATTTGGGAGGCTCTTAACAGCCAGGTCTTGAGAGCCGATGAGGTGTGCAGCGCCGGAATGAAAGGGCTGGGGAAACGGGAGATTCTCGAGAAAACCCGCATCGTCCGGCAGGATTCCCAAATGCTAAAATCCGGGATTGACTCGGCCGGGGATTGGACCCGGTTCGCCTTGGTGGGAGGCGAGCAGGCTAACCACTCAGCCACCGCGGGCCCACGGCAGTCGGAATAGTATAGTAGTCCATCGGCTTTAACGATCGTTGCTACCGTATGGCACAAGGAATAGGAGGGGCGGAAGTGAAATTAGTGTTACGACTGTATTCAGTTAGCACATCCACGCCCGTTAATGTTTTAGTAGCTCAGGGACTGAACTAGCTGGATCAACAATTTACCGGAGTGTACACGGACAATGAAATAGGACTCGCTAGATGCAAATGGCCACCTAATGAAAACTACAGCCGAATATCAGGGTCTATCAGAAAGCAGTCGCGAGGACACCCTATACCTGTCTCGGTGGCTCAGCAAACATATGAGCTGTTAATCACTCAGCAAAACAAGGATAAGGTGACGTATAAGATTGAAGAAACAGTGCTTGCAAAACACTGAGGAAAGTGGAAAAGTTCACAGTTTAATAACCAGGAAAAGTCTCTTTTTCCAACGGAATGAGATCAGTCACTACACTCGCGGGGCAAAATCGTTGTAATTATGTTCCTTTAACTGTAAATCATACGGAATGTTGCGGATAAACTTCACGTCTGATGCAGAAATTCTTAAATTTCGTGTCATAATTTCAGTCTCGGAGTAATTATTGTGAATTTCCGACTGTAGAAAGTGCACGCTTTATGAGTTGTTAAGTACTTTTGTAATTAAATTTGACTACGTGTTATTTGTAATATTAAAAAACGTACACACGAACTGATAATTGAAAGTTTATATCATGCTATTTGTGGCGAAATTTTACCTTGACAGTTCCGAGTACTGCGGAGTAAGGAAAGTAGGTAAACTTCTATAATGGCATGTTTTTTTTCTTTCAATATGGCTTCACAAAAAAATTTTAAATAGCAGAAAATGAAAGAATGTGACGTATTCGGTGACTTCAAGCCTTAATACGGGAAAAGTTAACAGATCGATTTTTGTGTAACACGTAATTTTTACGTAAACATCACCGGAGTTGAATTGAGGTAGAGTGTACAATGAAAGCTATTTTCGTTAGAAGTGTGGCAGAACTTCGATGAAAATTAGTATATATTTGAAATAATTTCGGCAGCACGATGGAGTTATTCTGTAAATATCTGAGACTTTAATTTAGTACATTCATGTAGTACACAAGAACGAGAACAGACAGCGGTAAGGAGCACTGTAAAATCACTTTCTTGCTGGAACACATGATAAGTTACGGCACACAAAAAGTTTTTTTTTTAATATAAGGCCCTGTAAAGTAGGCTTGCCACAAACAAAATTTTTGTCTTTATCTATGTAGTTATGACTGCGATAGCCTTGCATTGTCGTTAAAATATTTCAGCAGACGCCTTTGAGGTAATATCAGTTGAGTTATAAAGAAAATTTGTGCTCTGAAAGGAAAAAAAAACACGATTAGGAAATAAGAGAGAAGTAACAAAAATTTTTAGAATTATATTTAAAAAAAAACAGGAAGAAGAAAAAAAGGGTGGCTTCAAGACTCGAACCCTGACCTGCCGTGCTTTAAGCCCAAAGCCCTTCATCATACGGCCATATGTCATATCACTTTTACGATGCTTTTGATGGGCCAAAATATGAGGCTAGTAAGTTGGAGAATAACTGCACGTTAGAATGGCATTAAACGTATGAAGAATCGCTGTAGTTACCCAGTTGCAGTTTTTTAACTGCAGAAAATATTGGTTTACGAATGTTATGCGCCGGGACAAAAAAGTACTGAAAACTACAATGTACGACAAAAAAATTCCGTACACATTGCCAAACCGTCAGCTTTCGGTACGGAGCAACATTTCTTTACGGTGAACAAAAGCGGTCAAGGAATATTTATATCTTGGCTTTGAAGATATGCAGTGTAAATGTGTGCACTAATAATTGACACCGTACCTCATTGTGTCCTCTAGTCTCCGTTCAGAAAGAAAGAAAAAATCCTGTCTTCACCGCTCCGTGTAAGGATACCGAGTAGGGGGAAAAAAAAAAAGAGTTTCAAAGAGCCCAATTAACTGGGGTCAAAGTACAGCGCCGGACTAACGTCGGAAGCGNAAAAGTACTGAAAACTACAATGTACGACAAAAAAATTCCGTACACATTGCCAAACCGTCAGCTTTCGGTACGGAGTAACATTTCTTTACGGTGAACAAAGGCGGTCAAGGAATATTTATATCTTGGCTTTGAAGATATGTAGTGTAAATGTGTGCACTAATAATTGACACCGTACCTCATTGTGTCCTCTAGTCTCCGTTCAGAAAGAAAGAAAAAATCCTGTCTTCACCGCTCCGTGGAAGGTTACCGAGTAGGGGAAAAAAAAAAAGAGTTTCAAAGAGCCCAATTAACTGGGGTCAAAGTACAGCGCCGGACTAACGTCGGAAGCGACTCGGGGCACCGGAGAAATCAGGTTCGCTCCCAGCAACGATGACGCAGAGCTTACATGCACAGTCCCACGCAGCTTCCAGAGATCGCGCGGAGATTAGATGTAGCTCCCTGCACGATCAGCCGAGGGGGATTATTCGCAGTCTGAGTGAAATTAGGTTGCCGTCGAAGTAAGACACGCCCAGCGGGGTAGGTAAGCTGGACGCTGGGATTAACAGTTCAGAAGCAAAATTGCACACGTGCGAGTATAATGGAAATGGCATTCAGTATCCTCGCTAAAAACTTCATTGCTACTTCGAAATTTTTCCGACGACCTGCTTAAGTTCTGTTTATCAGACCATTCCTCCGCCTCGTGTAAACAAAGCTTGATCCAGCCTAGAAAAATTGTATCGAAGGGACAACCCACCGCATTCGTGCGCATTGCATAAGAAGTATTTAATATAAATGAAAAATCATAGTTAATAAATAAAACGTTAGTAAAAAGTTTAATTTAACTAAAAATAAAATACTTTTACGTTAACACCTGTATTAAACACATTTACGTAGTGATACATATATTGTTTTGTGTAATGATTTGGAGAGAATATTAAATGATCACGTGCTTAACTTGTATAAGAGGTAATTTCGCTGGATCGCCATTTTGTGGCCTCCATATCCAAAAACACCTCGTACAGAGTCTACCAAAAGTTTAGGACCACCAGCCGTGTTCCCATAATGTCATTGGTCTAAAACGTTTGACGTAATGTAATTGGACTATTTTTTTACTATTGTATTTGTAAAATAAAACATTTAAATAAAAATATAATATATATATATATATAATAGTAATATAAATGAAAAATCATAGTTGATAAATAAAACGTTAACAAAAGTTCAATTTAACTGCAAATAAAATACTTTTACCTTAACACAAGTATAAAACGCTTGTAATACAGAAATATTTAGAACAAAAACAAAACGCGTCGTACTTGGGGTGATTTTTTCCAATGTTTGATTCGAAAAGGGTGGAAGAAACCGCTATCATTGTATACACCAGATTTGTGGCATGTTCTCGAGTGGGAGTCAGAGTAAATAACTGGGATAGGAAAACATTATTGTATTGGAATTACTAACGCTTCTGCTTTCATGATGGGAGAACATCAGGGAGTATTTAATACTCTAATCTAGCCTATAAATCAGCAGTTCTTAAAGTGTAGTCCGCAGACCCTTGAGGGCCCCTTAAGCTCACAGTCAGGGCCGGCAACTGAAACTAATATTTTTTCACTTTCCATAAAAAATATGGCATTGTACTGTAACTGTGTGATATTTTTGTTACTAACGAAGCTGGTTTTGTACATTTTACTATAAACTAAAAATGAGATTGCGACGATTTTTTTAGCGACAAATAAACTGGTAGAAAAAATTTCAATATTTTCCTATCGTGATTTTAAAAAAAAACTGTTGGTGCCCAGCAAAGTGTATCATAATACCAAAGGGTTCCTCGAAATAACAATGTTTAAGAACACCTGATACAGTCTGTTAGCAGTATATTCACACACTTTTTTTTTAAATCATGGTTTTGAAAAACCACCCCATGCATGACGTGTTCGTTTGTTTCGTAAATATGTCACGTATCACAAAAGTTTTATATTTCTGCTAACATAAAAGTATATGATTTTTGGGAAAAATTCAACTTTTACACATATTTTAAATAAAAATTATATTTAATTTATAATTAGTATGGATAAAGACAAAAAGAAAATATATGTGTTGGTAATGCCTAGTAAGGAATAGTTCTCGTGAGGAATATGATTAATATAATAGCGCACGGTTGCGGTGCGTTGTCAACTTTGTGCGATTTTCAAGTGCACTAGCCGTAGGGATATTCTGTAGTTAAAACTTGAGCAGGGCTTCAGAAAAGTTGGAAGTAACCATGAATGGACTATGCATAGGGGCAGTGATATTTCGCTAAAATATTTCGAGACAAGATACCATCCAAAGCAATGTAGGGTCGTCCAGCTTCTTTGATTGGCTTAAAAAGGTTCTGTCCCGTATTAACCGTTTGCGCACGAATCACGAAGGTTCAGTGTCGGAGTAACTTAGTCTTGAGTGGCTTGGTGAAAGACGGACACGGCGCCAGCAGCCAATGGAGGTATAACAGCAGCTGAGGTGTGTATATAGTATTGAAGTCTACCGTGTGCTCCGATTTTTACGCGAAAAGTCACTGGCCCTAACAATAGAGCACCAAGGTGCTTTAGTTGGCTGCAGTTGAATGCAATCCAATAGATAGAGAGTTACGCTCCTTTCAATCGCGGTGGGCAGCCGTGATTACCGTAAGTAAACAGTGACTATCGGAAATATGTTTATTCCTCGTAACGAATTTGCTAAAATTCAATAAAAACTATTTTAAATTCACCTCACGCAGTTGGCTGTCACTTATTCAATCAGTGAAATTGTTTCACTGTAACAACCAGTGGTTTTCCACCGATTACAAGTGGAGCCATTTTCTCTGATTCGAGAAGGTAATTGCATCTCACTGCGAATCAGAGGCTTTGCACTGATTTCGAATTTAGAGTTCAGCTATCGCAGAAATATTTTTTCGCGAAAAACGGAGCAGGTGTCCTTGCCAATAGTTTAATCGGGATTCGAACCTGGCACCTTATGAGGCGAAGTCTTTGTAAAAATTTGAAACAGGGAGGCTGGCCTATAAGAGAGGATGAATCCACCAACGCAAGGTATGCAGGACGAATAAGACAAAGAATACTGAATATAATGTACGAAGACGTTGTTGACAAAGGTGGGTAATATTCATCGAGTATATGAGCTCTTGGCAAACAAAGAGAAACGGCAACGTAAAGTCAGTACCCGGGCAAATAGCTATTCAGACCACGCAAGGTACTTTAAAGAGAGAGGACGATATGCCATTAGTAGAGACCAGAAAAATTCGCGAGTTCAATAACCTGCAGGCTAGACTCTCCAGTCTTATGTATAAATATGCCGATATCAACCGCACATTAGTTGTCTGCTGTCACAGTAGAAGGCGACGGTTGGGTCAGCCTTCTCCAGGAGGTGTCAAACACCGTGTGGACCAATGGCTGAAGTTTTATGAATACACGTGTTTAGAATTCTAGCTTGTCCCTAAATGAATTCGCGAATTTTTCAGGTCTCTAGCCATTAGGTGCTACTCTTGTTTAACGGTCACGGCTAAAAGCAGACTATCTTCATGCTCTTGTATATGGAAACTAATGCAAGGCCAGTACGACACATAACCCACAATGGCTCCAGAGAAGAAAATTTCGCGAAACAAAAAGAACATACCGTGGACTGTAGTCTAGTACGGAAGTGCCGGCAAAATGTTCTCTTTCATATCGGTGCTGGTGATAAACGAAACTATTCTTCCTTCTCACCGGGTAACCCAGAAGTAGAACATTATGTAACCGAGCGGTTAGCGTGCTCGCCTCCCACCATGGCGAACCGGGTTCAATACCCGGCCGGGTAACTCCCGTATTTTAGCACGTGGGGATCGTGCCGGACGATGCCGTTGGTCGGCGGGTTTTCTCGGGGACCTCCCGTTACCCCGCCCCTTCATTCCGACGCTGCTCCATACTAACCTCAATCAACCTCGTCTTCTGTCAAGACCTCGCTGTTAAGAGCCGCCCAAATCTCTTCACTCACTCATTCATTACGTAACTTGAATTATGAATTTTCGTGATACACGTGCGGATATCTAAGACCTGCCGAATATAAACTATTATATGCTCTGTTCTGATAAAACCCTTGAATAGAAATTTTTTATAGATAAAATTATGACCCCCAGTAACAGATAAATGATGAAGAAAATCTGATCAAACACCTTTCTGGCCAAATCAATTCAGAACTGTACACAGTCACCGTTCTAACTTATATGTTGGTAAAGCATATCTTTTATAAATGTATGGCCATTTGTTCCCGGTATTATTNACAGTCACCGTTCTAACTTATATGTTGGTAAAGCATATCTTTTATAAATGTATGGCCATTTGTTCCCGGTATTATTATATCTCACTGTTACTACATTGAAGTGCAATCTGATAAATGGTAAATTTTCCCCGAACAATTTTTTTATTAATGATGTCATAATGTTCCTGTCTAGTACCGATAAACAACCACGCCACATTCATGAAATGGTCAAAGGGACAGGAAGGTTTGATTGCCGTACGGGAGGGCATTCAAATGCCCGTAAGAACTCCAGACACGAAACAGTGACACCAGCGTGAAAAATATCAGTCCCTGAGAGGCAGCTATTGAGACGATTTCAATTTGCTAGTTATTCGGATGTCCTAGAAAACAATGCCACGAAGTAGTAAAATACATTCGTATCCGGGCGAATCATCATTAAATCACCAATAATAATATACTCTTATATAGTCATTAAGATGCCTCTGTTTCTAGTAGAGCACAAATTTGAGAAAATTTAAGCTTGAAGGTACTGAGCAACGCGAATGGCGTGAAAGTAATATACGGGACATAATGGCAAAACGTCCCCTGAAAATGAGTAACTATCCAGAACGGACGCTTCGTAAAACAGAGGTTATTGGGAGAAACATAGTTGAAAACTGCTGCTAATAATTATAAAAAAAGAATTTTCTAGGGTTACAAAAAAAATNGTTATTGGGAGAAACATAGTTGAAAACTGCTGCTAATAATTATAAAAAAAGAATTTTCTAGGGTTACAAAAAAAATCTTTCGGAACTAGTTTCCGAGTATTTTCTCGTGACATTAAACGTGATATATTGTTATCGTTATCACANAAAAAAAATCTTTCGGAACTAGTTTCCGAGTATTTTCTCGTGACATTAAACGTGATATATTGTTATCGTTATCACACACAGCATTGCGAAACATAAAAACTTGCTTGTATATCTACATATTAGTAATAGTGGAGATGTGAGATATTGTTATATTCATCACACACAGATTTGTGAAACACAAAAACTTGCTTGAATATCTAAATTTTTTAGAAGCAGTGGAGAGATTTGGGTGGCTCTTAACATTCAGGTCTTGAGAGAGCAGATGAGGGTTAAGCGAGGTGAGAATGGATCAGCGCTGGAATGGTCGGACGGGGAAACGGGAGATCCCAGAGAAATCCCACCCCACCAGTGCGGTGGCAGCACCCGGTACGATTTCCATAATGCGGATAAAAGTGTCTTATCCATTTAAATTTTATACGACAACTGCGATTTAAAAGTATTATTATTTCATGTGATGCTATCTCCCAGAATGGCGTAACAGTGGCGATATACACCTCTAAATTAAATATTTACCTGCAGAACTGTCAAAAAACGAAATTTCGTTCAAATGAGTTAAAAGGTATATCAAATGACCACCTGAATTGTTTAAATGGCCGCCATTTTAAAAATGAGCACACGGAGCGGTCGAAAACTAAAAAACATCGGATGTTCTTGTTTAGCTATATATGTGTATCGAATATGGTGAATTTCGGTTAACTGGTGTAAAAATTTTAAGGGGGACACATACATACATATAATCGTTAGAGACCTGAAAAATTCGCGAGTTCAATGACCTGCAGGCTAGACTCTATAGTCTTACGTGCAGATATGCCGATATGAGCTGCACATTGGTTGTCTGCCGTCACAGCGGAAGGCGAAGATTGGGCCAGCCTTCTCCAGGAGGTGTCAAACACCGCGTGGACCAATGGTTGAAATTTTATTAACACGCGTGTTTTGAATTCTAGATTGTCCCGAAATGAATCCGCGAATTTTTCAGGTCTCTAATAATCGTACATACAAACACNCGTGTTTTGAATTCTAGATTGTCCCGAAATGAATCCGCGAATTTTTCAGGTCTCTAATAATCGTACATACAAACACGCACACACATGCACACACGCACACATACACAGAGGCAAGTGATTTCAAAAGCCTATATTTCTTTCAGAAAGTAGGCTAAAAAGGAAAACTACAGGTTCGCTCGTGTGCTGTATGGTAATTTTTTTTTCGCGAAAGCAGGTGTTTCAGATAAAAATTAATATTTACTTACATTAGCACACCGGAGTTTGCTAGTAACCTTTTATAATCGGCAAGGACGTAGAAACGTTCACGTTTAATAACTGTACTAGTGTTCGCCAGTTACTAAAGTCAAAAGTAACTCGGAAAACTTTTAAACTCAGGACTTCAAAACGTGAGACAAACACGTTACCACATCGGGTTAAATAATTTTACATATAGATAGTTTTGAAATAAGAGAACCGACGTTGATCAAAATTACTGCACGATCCTCACAGTCAACAAAGAGGACACGAAAGGTGTCGGATGTATATGACGGCTTATATCAGAAGAGCAACGGTAGATGGTTAAATTTGGCCTCGGGGAAATATATGAGGGCTATAAAATACAGATAAGGTGCGATAGTATTCGGGAGTGTGAAGGGGTATATTGGCTGTGATAAAAACGTGCTATTTTTAATAGAGACGGTGTAGGCAGACGGTGATATGATTGGTTTGGAGAAGGGGTGACATTAATAAAATTAACAATGCATGAGATATGGTTGCCAACTGTTCTGTATTGCAAAGGAATTTCCCTTTTCCAGGGCTGAACGACTCATCCCGTTATGGACACATGACGGGACGTCATTCATCTCGTATCTCGGACCTCTCTGAAAATAAACTGAATGTTTATAATAAAAAAAAATATCGTCAGTAATTTACCACACCTGAGATTACAGATTTGTTTACTCTGATGCCCTATTCCAATGGCCGCAGATAGTTACAACTGACACCGACAGATGGCATTCGTCAACAACTACGTTCGTGGAAGAGGCTCTTGCCGTGATGAGCATCTTTTCTTCTATTGTGTGCTGGTGTCGTCTGATTAAATAAGAAATTCAAATCACGCTGAATTATGATTANTGAGCATCTTTTCTTCTATTGTGTGCTGGTGTCGTCTGATTAAATAAGAAATTCAAATCACGCTGAATTATGATTAAAATTATAACTAATAATTTTGTTATTTTATATGTGCTCAGAGAACGTGTTGACTTAGACATAATGCTGAATTTCGTACATTTAAGATAGTATTAAAAACGGATCTTTTTTAAAATAAGTTTTCTTGGCCATTTCACTAGGGGTCAGATATTCGTCGAGTTTTCGGAAGTGTCCCACATGGCAAATCTCAAAAAGTTGGCAACCCTCTATGTGAAAAGTCTGACAGTTTGGTGCTTCATAAGGACAAGTGCGATACGAGAAATGTAAGATAAAAGAGAAAGTTAATTAATGATTTAAAATGACGGAACGTAAAAAAATCAACGTCAAATTAAATGTTAAGACTATGGCACTAGAAATATGGACTTTCAATATACATTTTTTTTGTATTACAAAAAGTTTGTTTTCTCAAAGAAATTATTTAATAACTATAAACCACCGCAGGATAGCCTGTAAATAAAAATATTTGTACAGTCCACTTACCACAGATTTCAATTTTACACATTTGTTAAATATTTAAGCGTTAAATATAATTTTCCAAAAAGGCAGCATGTTCCAAATACAGGATTTTTGACAATACTATTCAAAGTGTTTTTAATAGGTTTACCTACGAAAAGGAAATATACACAGGCAAGAAGGATGGAACTTTCAATAGAGCATTCACTCTACCGGATGATTCAGCAAAAGCGTGCAGAAATGAAACTGGGAATAGACGCCGCACCATGACACGCTTTGAGATTGGGAACGCATGGTCCACCAAGCCAGCGAAGGGAGATGTGGGCTACAAACGTATCGAACATAAATACAGGTGTCTGTCTGTATTTGTTACGTGGGTGTTATTGACATTGCGTGTTCACGCCGTTGACAGGTAGTACTGTAAAAGGATGACTCCATCGATGGACCGGTGTAAACGTATCATTGTTTGGCTCTCAAGAGTTGCTCAAAGTGAGTGACAACGGCCTACGAGATTCTGCCCCATCTGTTCAAATATCCCATGAGTAGGGGCAGTGATATTTTGCGAAAAAATTTCGAGACAAGATCCAGTCCAAAGCACTGTAGGGTCGTCCAGCTTCTTCGATTGGCTAAAAAATGTTCTGGCCGGTATTAACAGTTTGCAGCCAATAGAGGTATAACAACATCTGACGTGTGTATATAGAATTGAAGTCTACTATGCGCTCCGATTTTTACGCGAAAAGTCATTGGCCCTACCCATGAGCAGAGACCTGAAAAATTCGCGAGTTCAACGATCTGCAGGCTGAACTCTACAGTCTTATATACAAATATGCCGATGTCAACTGAACACTGGATGTCTGCTGTCACAGTGGTAGGAGACGATTGGGCCAGCGTTCTCCAGGAGGTGTCAAACATCGTGTGGTCCAATGGTTGAAGTTATACAAGCACACGTGATTTGAATTCTAGCTTGTCCCAAAATGAATCAGCGAATTTTTCAGGTCTCCGCCCATCCTGGGATGGCAGACCATGTGTACTGTGCGGCCACGCACAGGCACGTTGGAGTAGGGTCAGTGATTTTTCACGTAAAAATCGGAGCACAAAGTAGACTTCAATACTATATACACACACCTCAGCTGTTGTTATGACTCCATTGGCTGCTGGCGCCGTGTCCGTCTTTGACCAAGCCACTCAGGACTAAATACATCCGACATTGAACCTTCGTGATTCGTGCGCAAACGGCTAACACGGGCCAGAACTTTTTTTTAGCCAATCAAAGAAGCTGGACGACTCTACAGTGCTTTGGAATGTATCTTGTCTCGAAATCTTTTCGCGAAATATCATTGCCCCTACCCATGAGTTTTGCGTCTTACACGCACGCATGTACGGACGGCAGAGACACCTCGCGGATTATAGGTGAACCTCACATATTACATGGGTGGCCTACAAGTTTACGCCTCTCACGGACAACACGTTCCCAATCTCAAAACTTTATGTGATGCGACCCCTATTCCCAGTTTCATTTCTGCACGATTTTACTGAAACGTTCTGTAAAGATATTATTTTCGAGTCATCCAACGTCGTTAAAAACGGCTTTTTTTTCCCCAGATTACTCCCGGTTACTGCGATAGGGACATGTGCTCAACTTTCTGCAGTCTTTCCTTCGAACTGTTAGCGTCGACGTAGGCACACGCGACACGACGAGAGCGCTGCACGCCCGTCCAGATCCTTGCGTCTAGCGGCGACGGCGCACTTGAAGCACGTGTAAGTATGGCCCTTATCGCTTCC
>NQII01007639.1:75059-87176 GCA_002778355.1 Clitarchus hookeri
GAGACCGAATACTGAACAGTGTGATTCGTCTTCCGCGGGACGCCACGCCAAGCCTCCCCCGTTCCTCTTTACGCTTCCGTCCGCAAGAAGGCGCCAGGAGGGAAGACAAAACGACAACAGCAAGCGTGAATCAGATAAAGAAGTACCACAGTGGCTTCCAGTGGGAATACTGCGCCCTTGTGTACAAACACGCAGAGTTAATTTAAAATAGGTACACATACTCAAAAATTGTCAGAAAAGTACGACGCAAGATCCGTGCGAAAGAAAAAAGCATATATTTTGTAACATTGGAAAATAATTTCCTAACATTAACTTATTTAAATGTTTTTTTTTAAATCAAATAAGTGTATTCTGGATGCCTCAGAAAAACATTTTTAAAAAATTAAATTTAACCAAGCCATACCATCGCTATTATTTATCTGAACTGTATGTAATAAGACGTTGGTGCTTATGCACGTCCATTTCAATTTAAAAAAAAATGATAAATTTCGGGACATGAATGGAGTAATTATTAAAAATTTGTTTTTACTTCATTACTTGATTTTAATTCCGTGCAGTTATAGTAATTGTTATGATTATCTTGTATAATCTTGCTTGATGAAAGTTTTTTTTCGTAATATCTATCTTCTGAAGCTTCAGAAACCGAAACACGATTAAAAGTTTTAGTAAAATTAAATTTTCAATATTTGATTGTTTAAAACATTTAAATACGTAAGTGTTAGCAAAATATTTTTCAGTGTCACGAAGTGCATACTCTCTTCTTCCTTATGCAACCTAAGTAGTAATATTCTGGCATATTTGGTAGCGTGTGTCCAACTGTTTAATGAGTTCCGCTTGTTGTACAACCGGGTGCAGCCATTATACTTCTACCTGTAGCAATTGTTACCTATGAAGTGCACATGCATAGCGATAGTGTGCCAGCGTTACAACAGAGGAAATTTTTACATTATTTAGTGAATTTTAATTTCTACCTGAAATAAAAAATTTGAGTATAGTGCTACATGAAACATATAGGAAATTTTTTTAATTGGCAGTGGAACATTATGGACAATTTTCTGGAAAGGGCGAAATGCATCACTAAATGGCATGTTCAAATCTTTAAAATAAAGACACAGAAAAAGGTAAGTGTTCAGAAGTGACATACTAGTATGTGGACACCTGAAAAATTCTCGGATTTATTTCGGGACAAGATAGAATTCAAAACACGCGTGTTTATAAAATGTCAACCATTGGTCCACGCGTTGTTTGACACCTCCTGGAGAAGGCTGGACCAATCTTCGACTTCCGCTGCGACGGCAGACAACCAACGTGCAGTTGATATTGACATATCTGTACATAAGACTATAGAGTCTAGCCTTCAGGTCATTGAACTCGCGAATTTTTCATGTCTCTAGTAATATGGCGTGGCGGTTTATTCATGTGGGCGTGTCCCATTCTTTGTCTGGCTGCCGGAGTCTCTGGAACGGGCCTTGTGTCTGATTGGCTATTGCGAGCTGCTAAAGGGTGACAGGTGNCATTCTTTGTCTGGCTGCCGGAGTCTCTGGAACGGGCTTTGTGTCTGATTGGCTATTGCGAGCTGCTAAAGGGTGACAGGTGACGTGGAACCACCCTCGGGTGGAGAACATGCACTCACTGCGATTGGAAAGGGCATGATCTCTTTCTATTGACAGCATTCAACTGCTGTCAACTAAAGAGCCTTGACCAAGCTCAAAAAGGCTGGGAAAACTAGACTGGACTGGTGAAGAGTGCGCACGCGTCGANCAACTAAAGAGCCTTGACCAAGCTCAAAAAGGCTGGGAAAACTAGACTGGACTGGTGAAGAGTGCGCACGCGTCGAAGGACTGATGCGACAAATAAACAGCTGTGTGGCCTTTGGGAAGCCTGAATGTAAGAACAAGACCTGATGTGCACTCTTCGATTATATATCGTNATAAACAGCTGTGTGGCCTTTGGGAAGCCTGAATGTAAGAACAAGACCTGATGTGCACTCTTCGATTATATATCGTTCAGAAAGTTGTCTCCCGTTATACTTTATTGTTCAGGCACGGGAGGAGACGATCTGGTCACAAAACCGCTGCTCTAAAAAAGCAGAAAACATGCTAAAGTCCCCCCTCCCCCCACTTTCTGGACTAACGACTCGTGAGTGGATTACCAGGCGGCTGACCAGTGGACGACGTTGCAGCACGTCGCTGACCTCTTGACGGCCATCGTTCCCGGGAAAGTATTTCCACTCGTAGTTAGTAAAAAATCTATTGAGGGAGAGAGCGAAGAGATTCGGGCGGCTCTTAACAGCGAGGTCTTGACAGCCGATGAGGACGAAGCGTGTTGTGTATGGTGCAGCGCCGGGTTGAAGGGTCTGGATGTCCCCTGAGTAAACACCCACCGACCTGCGGCATCGTCCGACACGACTCCCGCTTGCGAAAATCCGGGAGTGACCCGGCCGGTGATTGAACCCGGTTTCGCCTTGGTGGGAAGCTAGCGTGCCAACCGCTCAGCCAATGCGGCCCCTATTGTGGAGGGTGGTCCTTTGTTAATTTTTCTCTGCAGGCTTCCATTAAATTGAAAAAAAAAATATATATATAATGTATGGGATTACCAACCGCTGCAGCAATTTCTGACGCAGTATTTTATTAATATGTTATCGCGGCGCAAGATATCACGCAAAATATATGCACGAATATTGCAAAATATTTGCTGATAAAGTAAACAGGTAAAGTTATCTAAGAGTGCCATTTTGTGTGTTGCCGTTAAAAAAAAAAAAAAAACCTGTAGACTTTAACTAACGTATTTGTTCGGAGATAATTTATGTCTCCCGCTTCAACACACTACGCCCAAATCAAGTGATATTAGTCAGTGAAATAACATTCACTGAAAGTCAGTTGATAAGCTACAGCTGACTAGCGTATCAAGCACAGATGAACTGGGAACAAGTGACTTATGACAGCGGAATTCTCGACATTCAGTGAGGATCACAGATGAATCAGTGAAATTCGGCCACCATATAAATTTGTTTTGTAATCTGGCACTGATTATCACTCGCGCAATTCTCACCGATTTTCGCTGATTTGGCTTAATTCTCACTGTTTCATTTTTAGAGTGAATCTAACGTCCTGCCATAAGGTAGCAATGCAATTGATTCTCCCAAGACTGCGATATTCATTCTCGGTTAGCGGAAATAAGGTTAACTATACTCATGTTAGGAACAAAACGAGTTTTCTTATGGAAAAGTTTGGCAATGGGAAAACTTTACGCCGCTAGATAAGTGCTAGTATGCTAGAGAGGTAAATTTCAATTAAAATTTTAACTTACAGAAATAGTAAAAAAAAGAAATATTTCACTTAGTTTAGTAGTTATTTTATATTAGATTTATGAATATTAAATAATTTTGTTATTTAACGTAGAAAATAGAATAATTCCGGTACACAATGCGATACTAGCGCTTACCTAGGGACGAAAATTTTTTGTTGCCAAACTAAATGCATTGAGCTTCCCAATTTGAGTACAGTTAACATTAGCTGAACTTGTCACAAATTAGAGCTGTATCAGTGGCATATTGTTACAGGCTATGGAAGTTGATGGTTTAAACTACAGATTACACTTTGAATTTTTTTCTCTACTATGCGACAATTCCGCAGGAAACCGCTAAAAATGTTGGTTTTAGCCGCCTTCACTATTATTTTATCTTTTAATATACGAGATGGGATAAAGGCAAAAAGCGGCGGCTGTATGAAAGATTTGTTTATCTTTCCTGGGATATAATCATATTTCCACACCACGTATTTGCTGACTTACGCGCATACATGGGAACATTGATTTTTACAAATCCTCCTCAAAATAAAAAAGTTGTCATGAATATGCATATATATATTTTTGTCTCTCGCAGAGCTTCTTCGAGCTGGGCAAGTATTTGGGGGAGGCTCTGGAGATGCTCTAACGAGCCTTTTCAGATGATCCCTAACCTAACCCGATAGAGCACCTGCGGGATCATCTGAAAATCTGGACGTTCTCTAACTTGCCTTTTCAGATGATCCCTAACCTAACCCGATAGAGCACCTATGGGATCATCTGAAAATGTGGACGTCCTATAACATGTATTTTCAGATGATCCCTAACCTAACCGACAGAGCACCTGCGGGATCATCTGAAAATCTGGACGTTCTCTAACATACCTTTTCAGATGATCCCTAACTAACCCGATAGAGCACCTATGGGATCATCTGAAAATGTGGACGTCCTCTAACATGCCTTTTCAGATGATCCCTAACCTAACCCGATAGAGCAGCTATGGGATCATCTGAAAATGTGGACGTCCTACAACATGCATTTTCAGATTATCCCTAACCTAATCCGATAGAGCACCTGCGGGATCATCTGAAAATCTGGACGTCCTCTAACATGCCTTTTCAGATTATCCCTAACCTAACCCGATAGAGCACCTACGGGATCATTTAAAAAAGACAAGTCAGAGGACGTCCAGACCCTACCCCAAAGACTTGCTCTGCTAGAGGAAGACATACGAGAGGAGTGGCAACAGATTTCACAGACGCTTATCCGAAGACTGGTTAGGAATATGCCAAGATGCTGTGCTGCAGTGATGCAGGCAAGATGTGGCATCACAGCTGACTGACAGTCCACAGGAGTACACAATTACCACATTCTGCTTTACACGTCATCAAGTTAATTTATCGATGAGAGGCACAAGGACTCCTTTAAAAATGCTACGGTACATTTTTTATTTGGAGAAGGGTATAATTATTTACTCGGGAGACCCCTTAGGTACGCTGTGGCTTCGACCGAGCGCACTCTCAGAGAGAGAGAGAGAGAGAGAGAGATGGGAAGAGAGAGCGAGAGAGTAATAGAGACTGCGGTTTGGCTGATTGAATTAGTGAGCAGTCGTGGCTATAACNAGAGAGCGAGAGAGTAATAGCGACTGCGGTTTGGCCGATTGAATTAGTGAGCAGTCGTGGCCATTGCTGCACCCGAACTCCGCTCGCACGCGATATCCGGAAGCGGGTCCCGACGCGGTTGATCGATGAGCTTCCGTGCGATTGCACGGGCAGTTACAAGGGAAGTGGACGAGATTATTCTCTGAGCCGCACTGGCTTTACGTGCTAGTTTCCGGGAACTGGCTCGTTGGATCTGTGCCGTCCGCACTGAAGTGAAATAGAACAAACCACGGGTTCTTGCCAATTATCACCCCACAGTTCAATGGGTATTGGAAGAGTGGGGAGGGAGCGGGAAGAACTGAAAGCAATGCCCGAGTCTTTGTTCAACCAGGGCTATTATCCCCGTCCCTTACACGTTTAAAAAGGAATTACAGGTGAATTACGCACTGGTGAGAATGATCCGAAATCTTCGTAACATTAGGACACTTCGTTTCCTCAATAAATTACTTTCGTAAATTACGTGGAATTCGCGGTGCTCCGTAAATTTTCTAGTCAGTTTTTATGTATCCCGGGTTTATAAAGAGAGGTTAGGAAAAAATATTTATCTAACTTCCGTTATGAAGCGTTTCACTGTGTACAAAAAAAAATACATTTGAAATGTAAAAATATTGTAGTCGAGTATTAAAGGGAAGTCCTTCATAAGGGGACGGGAGACCGGAACCGAAGTCAACCAGCAGCAATGTTGCGACGTCATCCAACCACCATATCGGACCTTGACCTTGACGTTGACCTCACGACCGTGACCTTGACCTCACGACCGTGACCTTGATCCCGTGTCCATGACTTTGAATGACAATAAACCCAAGAAATAAATTTTTTTCCCAAAAATCTGAATGAAAAAAAGTTAAAAAACTTTCCAAAATTTATAAAATATGAATTAAAAAATTTAGGAAAAAGAAATTAAATTTCAAATGTTCTACAACAGAGGGAATGGGGGATAGGAGTTAGATGACGTTCGACCGCCAAGTCGTGACGTCACTCGAGTTTCATATCGGATCTGAGTGACCTTCATCTTGACATCACGTCTGTGATTTTGACTCCGTGTCCATAACCTTAAATGACCTTAAATACAAAACATAAAAAATTGTAAACAATTCCAAATATTCCAAAAAATTCCGAAAAAAATATAAGAAATAATTTAAAGATTTACACAAAGGAGGTCCGGGGTTTGATGGCAGGTTGAACTACTAAGCTCCAGGAACGAAGACACGACTGACCGTCGTAAACTTTTTATTCTCTGTTTAGTCGACTACCTCACCATACCACATATAAATGCCATTTATTTTAACTATCGCTCACCAGAGCGCACTGGCAACTCATGTTTCGGGCATCAGTCACCAAAGATAATTTACTGTGGGCAAGAGTGCTATCGACCTGTACCAAATGGCGAAGAGGTCCATGCCCACAAAGTACTTAAATCATCATATTTAATTTTTGTTTTATTTTCAACATAAGTATTTTTTTATTTTAAAATATGTATTGTGTATAAATTCAGGTAGTTTTATCATCAATACATTCAAAGAGAAATAAAACACAACAAATTATTTTTAGGAACTAATTTTACTCAGTAATGTACAAATTGAGAAAACACAATTGAAAAAAAATGCATATACACAGGTACATTAATTGCAATCTTTATTGTGCACCACTCGATGTCCGCATCGATGACTCTGAAATTGTAGCGGGCCAGCTATCCCAACCACTTGACATACGATAAGATATAATACTTCAGATCGAACCATAGCCCTTCTCCTGCACACGCTCACGTAAATTTTTATCTTTAAGGGACTCTCTCAATCGATTGTTTACCCACTGAGTTAAAAAAATTTTCAGAGAAGTAGAAAATACTGTATTCGAAATTAATCACACATTACTATGTATAAACAAATTTAATTTATTTTCTTATTATAAACATTTTATGTTTCTATTAATTTATATATTCGATCTTCACATATCTCAGATGTGTGTAGATCATAGATAGTAGCCAACCGTCTCATTTGATATATCCCCGATCCTTCAGTTCATGGATGATTAAAGATAGCTAGGGGCAGTGACATTTCTCGAAAAGATTTCGAGACAAGATACAGTCCAAAGCACTGTAGGGTCGTCCAGCTTCTTTTATTGGCTAAAAAATGTTCTGGCCGATGTTAACCGTTTGCGCACTAATCACGAAGGTTCAGTGTCAGAGTTACTTAGTCCTGGGTGGCTTGGTCAATGACGGACACGGCGCCAGCAGTCAATGGAGGTATCACAACAGCTGAGGTGTGTATGTAGTATTGAAGTCTACTGTGTGCTCCGATTTTTACGCGAAAAGTCACTGGCACTAAAGATAGCTCAGCAATGCGTGAGAGATCCCCGCGTTTCGCAGGTCAACCAAATACATGAGTCTACAGACAAGTGCATTGGGGTCTTCGGGAAATATGTAACGAGCGTTCTTGACGCCTTCTGCCTCCTTCGTGCTACTAGTCTCAGGAGACTCCTTGGAGAAATGTGTGGGAACGTTAGAAGAATCATCATTAGGGGCGGGTGTTTTTAGCGAAAAAGTTTCAAGACCAGTTGTACTACAAAACACTTTAGTTCATATGCACTTTCGTGGTTGTATGATTTTCAATGTCACGTACCTCGAGTGTCTGTCCGCGAATCATGGACGTTCAGTATCGGAGTACTTCATTACGATTGGCCCAGTCAAATAATAACATGTCTTCTGACGTAGACACGTGGCCAATAACCAAAGGAAGTTGTTGTTGAGGGCGTAGCATATCGATTTTTAGCATGGTCATAAATATTTTCGTGAAAAACACCTGTCCGTAATCATCATCCTTCTCATCAGATACTTCATCTANTTTAGCATGGTCATAAATATTTTCGTGAAAAACACCTGTCCGTAATCATCATCCTTCTCATCAGATACTTCATCTACACTGTCGTCATTGTCATTATCATCAATGCTATCCTCATGATCGTCTTCGCCTCTAGTTCCGTCCTCAATATAAATTTTACTTTTCTGCGAAGGAGCCGCATGGTCATCATCGGCATTTGGAGACGACGGCCGTTTATTTTGAAGTTTGCAGATTTCACACGACAGTCTTGCAAGCGTACGTTCTGTACAAACCGACTCTACCACGAGTCGTAGCTCTCTCCCCACAAAAAAAAAATTTGCGAAGAACACATTTTGTTTGAAACACCAATCTTTAAAACAAACGCACTGAGGCGAAATTTCCTCATTTCCTATTGAAATTTCGCAGCTGTCAGCCAGCCCTACCTACCTATCCACTTCACTTCTGTATGTGAACCTGTTCTGTGATGGGGCCCAGGTGCAGATATGTAGGACCGGACGGAAGCGTGGTCGTTGGCCTCGCCCATGACACTTCATGACACCTTCATGACACCTNATTTTACGCGAAAAGTCACTGGCACTAAAGATAGCTCAGCAATGCGTGAGAGATCCCCGCGTTTCGCAGGTCAACCAAATACATGAGTCTACAGACAAGTGCATTGGGGTCTTCTGGAAATATGTAACGAGCGTTCTTGACGCCTTCTGCCTCCTTCGTGCTACTAGTCTCAGGAGACTCCTTGGAGAAATGTGTGGGAACGTCAGAAGAATCATCATTAGGGACGGGTGTTTTTAGCGAAAAAGTTTCAAGACCAGTTGTACTACAAAACACTTTAGTTCATATGCACTTTCGTGGTTGTATGATTTTCAATGTCACGTACCTCGAGTGTCTGTCCGCGAATCATGGACGTTCAGTATCGGAGTACTTCATTACGATTGGCCCAGTCAAATAATAACATGTCTTCTGACGTAGACACGTGGCCAATAACCAAAGGAAGTTGTTGTTGAGGGCGTAGCATATCGATTTTTAGCATGGTCATAAATATTTTCGTGAAAAACACCTGTCCGTAATCATCATCCTTCTCATCAGATACTTCATCTACACTGTCGTCATTGTCATTATCATCAATGCTATCCTCATGATCGTCTTCGCCTCTAGTTCCGTCCTCAATATAAATTTTACTTTTCTGCGAAGGAGCCGCATGGTCATCATCGGCATTTGGAGACGACGGCCGTTTATTTTGAAGTTTGCAGATTTCACACGACAGTCTTGCAAGCGTACGTTCTGTACAAACCGACTCTACCACGAGTCGTAGCTCTCTCCCCACAAAAAAAAAATTTGCGAAGAACACATTTTGTTTGAAACACCAATCTTTAAAACAAACGCACTGAGGCGAAATTTCCTCATTTCCTATTGAAATTTCGCAGCTGTCAGCCAGCCCTACCTACCTATCCACTTCACTTCTGTATGTGAACCTGTTCTGTGATGGGGCCCAGGTGCAGATATGTAGGACCGGACGGAAGCGTGGTCGTTGGCCTCGCCCATGACACTTCATGACACCTTCATGACACCTCTTCGCCTTGCGCTATCGGCGACCTTGCCACGCCACGGCCCGCGCGTGGCAGCGGGGCGACCTTGAACGGCGCGTTGGCCGTCTGTCGCAGGGGAAACGATATGGTTCGGCCTAGTCGCTAGCAAAGTATTGAGAACCGCCACACTGTACATATAAGAACTTTAAGAATCCATTTATACTGCTTGAGAGTATTGTGCGATTGTCCGTATGCCTATCCTATACGTTAATGAATAGAGGCCAGAAAAATTCGTGGATTAATTTTGGGACAAGCTAGAATTCAAAACACGGCTGTTAATATAACTTCAGCCATTGAACCACACGACGTTTGACACCTCCTGGAGAATGCTAGCCCAATCGTCACCTTCCGCTGCGGCAGAAGACAACCAATGTGCAGTTGACATCGGCATATCTGTTCATAAGACTGTATAGTTCAGCCTGCAGGTCACTGAACTCGCGAAATTTTCAGGTCTCTACTAATGAAGCCTTTCAGATGGGATTTTTTTGCATTCAATTTTCAATTTTTCTTTTTAATTTTCTGACAGGAGTATTTACGTTCTGTTCGTAGTGGTAAGCGACTCTCACAACAAATAATAAAGGATATTTGAAGCTGCGAAAATATCTGAAATATTTGTCTTAAATTTAATTTGAAATTTACTGTTACAGTATTATGATATAGCGTTTTTCTGGTGAGTTTTGTGCAGCGGTTTAAAGACTTTCTTTCAGAAATTTGGCAACTCAGCAGACACAACAGCCAGGCGAGTATACTCTGAATACAATCTTGGGGAGCCGCGGTGGAGTAATGGTCAGACTACTCGCCTCTCGCCACGGCGAGCCTGGCTCGAAGCCCAGTGGGGCCAAAAACTGGGATTTTCGCACGTGATAATAATGGTGGACGTTACCGTTGTCATAGAGAGGTTTTTTTTTATATCATAGTTTTCCCGTCTTACATTCCGTCTCCGCTCTATCTACATACAGCTCATTTAACTTTAATAAGTAGGGGCAGTGATATTTCGCGAAATTATTTCGAGACAAGATACAGTCCAAAGCACTGTAGGGTCGTCCAGCTTCTTTGATTGACTAAAAAATGTTCTGGCCAGTGTTAACCATTTGCACACGAATCACGATGGTTCAGTGTTGGGGTTACTGAGTCCTGAGTGGCTTGGTCAAAGACGGACACGGCACCAGCAGCCAATGGTGGTATAACAACAGCTGAGATGTGTATATAGTATTGAAGTCTACTGTGTGCTCCGATTTTCCCGCGAAAAGTCACGGGCCCGACTCATTAAGCCTTGCAGTGTACAGTTCAGGCCAAAAAACTACCAACACTTTCGTAATGTAAACATTTGTATACACCATGGATGTAGTAAGGTTAACCAATACAGCTGTTGAGATGTCCGCCTCCTTGAAACTGTTTTTCCGCATTCGAGGCCGAGCAGCGCGGGAGCGATAAGGACGACAGTGCCACGCGTATCAAGTGCGGCATCGCCTCTAATCTGCATTACCGTGCAGTGTTCTCGTCGTGCTCCTTCTACCCGTGTAACTTTCAACGGCGACCCTATCATTCCATTGGTGGGAAGTCTTGTAGCAGTTCTGGATGCAGGGACCTTCGCATACTTTTGTATGAACACGACAAGAATGTTTTGAAGATTAAATGCTCTGCTATGTCGGAAAACCTTCTTCGAATTAATGTTTTTCATCTGCACAACGCCTTGAAACGGACGTACTCGTCGCAGGTTTAACAGTTTCATTAAAAAAAACCTGGACTTCAAACACTCAGTAATGAAGCTCACATAACAATTATGCCAGACCATTAAGCGCAGCTGAAACATATCTCTCTTTTTTTCTTTCTTCCCCGCACACACATACAGTAAATTTTGGGTTACTTCAAACATTTCTGAAGCCCTGCATAAGTTCTATTTTCAGGTTCTTCCTCCGCTCCATGCAAACAAAGATTAAATATGTTTAGAAAAGTTCGCCAAGGGACAAGCACAGCATTCATGCGCATCCTGTTTAGAAGGTAGCATTTTGTATGAGAACTGTTTCTTATTAGTCATTACCAATACACATATTTGAACTTTTTATTTTATTCATATTAGTTATAAATAAAATAGCATAATTTAGAATAGAAATTAAAATTATATAGTTACCGAAAATATCACATTTTTATGTTAAAAAATATATAAAAAGCTTATGATAAATGAGATATTTATAAAACAGTCAAACACATCATACCCGGGGCGATTACTTAAAGGTTTGATTCTAAAAGTGTAAAGATGCAACGCACGAGCTATGCACTCATATGTATGTATGTGTATATATATATATATATACACACATACACACACACAGTCTTCAAACACAGTTACCTAAACTGAAATACTCAACTTACTTGCAACCCAATGTCCGTTATTTAAATTAAAATATTTTTCTTACATACGGTTATTCTAATACTATATATAATATTATTTTTTTAATGGTTTTCATAACTTAAAATTAAAACAACGCTGAAAGATCAAAGCCGAAAAAAAACAACTTGGCACAGCTGTTTAGCAATAAGAATTTGAATTGGGGATATTTCAAATGCATTCCATCCAATTTACACCTCGTGTCAGACGGACACGGGTGTGCAAGTTTTATGCGCTACGTCCCACTTTATTTCCTTTCTTCATCACTCCGCAGTTAAATTAATGCCTCGCCCATTCTCCAGGACGAGTGGTAATTACATGTGTGTCGTTCTGGTAAGGGCGGTTTGCTCCACCTGGCG